>JAVRXN010000010.1:63757773-64005273 GCA_033556935.1 Timema podura | reverse complement strand
TTCTTCAACGAAACCATTAACTCAGAATGGTACCATGACCAGATTATCCACACATTCATATCCAAACTCATGGAACGTGAAATCTATAAGGTATGGTTCAAGCAAGACAGTGCAACTGCTCACACCATTCGTACATTACTATAGCTTCTGGAGGACTTCTTTGGAAATCGGTTTTTCTTCCAGGGACTGTGGCCTACCCGGCCAGCGGATCTGAAGCCACCTGGCTTTTTTGTGTGGGGAGAACTGAAGAGGAGGGTGTACACAAGTAACCTGCATACACTTGGGGCGTTACAGGCTGCAAAAACGACCAACATCCAATAAATTACACCACAAACAATACATAATGTAGACACTATGGTAAGTGTAAATGTATTAATACATTACTACAATTAGTACATTTAGTGCACAGTGGCTTTTGGGACATGCTGTATAAGAAAGATAGCGAAATAGATATTTCAAACATGTTAATTCCTTCACAAAGCTGTATTAAGATACTATTCAGAGTTTAAAGTGAATTAAAAACATATGTTTCAAAAATATTATCAGGTATAGCAAGTGCAATGTTCAAGCAGCAAAACCTTCTGTTAATAAGAAGAGTTTGACTAAGGAAAGCAATCTTTACTATGATTATGTAGAATTATACAAAGTTGATTTGATAAGTTAGTTCAGTTTACTTGTATTTGAATTTAATTACCTTCTTCTTGTTTGAGGTATCCCATAGCTTCCAGCTTGAAGAATCCCAAATGTGCACTGGTATCCCATTTTAATTAGACAACATATTACAAATTTAAGTATCAAACTCTTGTTATGTGAAACAAAGTTTCTAACATTTTCCATTATTAAGTATTTTGGTCGAAAATAATCACAGTATGACAAGAAGGTAGCAATCAATGAATTCTGGAAAAAAAACAACAAAAAAAACATATATATATAAGCATAAATGGCTAAACTTCAGTGTCTATGGGTCAAAGAGATAAGATAATATATTTACTAGCTCTGTGATTGTGTACTTATTAACATTGCATTAAGAATTATTTAACAATGATGTATGTTACATTAAAAATATAATTAGTAACTTATTTAAACTAATTAGCTATAAAAATATATATATGAGTATGTTCCCTTTGAACACAAAAACTGCTGTACCGATTGTGCTGAAATTAATCATGGATATAGCTTGGTAGTTCAGTTAACATAGGCTGTATATACATGTTCTTTTAAAACCCAATGTTTTCTTTTAGCACCCCATCTTACTACCCGTTTGGGTTACACGCTTATGTACTAATTACACTAATGGTTTTAGGGATTAGGAAGGTTATATTAATAGGGAGTGTACCCGCATTTGCATGGAGGGAGAGTAGAAAACCATTTTGGAAAAACCCTCCTCTATACACCCAACCGAGATTCAAACCTCAATCTCCACGTCATCGGCAGTCTAGTCTACTGCAAGAGTAGCGTGTTAAACCAAGCGGCCACCAAAGCAGGTTAGTAAAAATGTTATTTTTAAAATATTTGCTCTTAATGCATGTGATCAAAACGGTTTTCTCCAATTGAATGTAGAATTATATTTTTTTGTCTTACTAAGGTAATTGACAAATCAACTGCAATCCAAAGAGTAATTACAAAATACATATTTATCTAAAATCCAAATAAAAACTATACGTTGTGTTGGGTATTTTGTACACACACTAATAGGCAAACCATGTTTCTTTAACAAATAAAACCTATACATAGGTAGTGTTTAATATCTTTATTTGGTTTGATGTTACATTTACATACTAAATATTTAGAAAAATAGATGAATTCTCCCATTAAAAGAGAGCTTAAACTACAGAAAAGCCAAGGAAATAATCAAATAAAATCTTATGTATATTTGTGTGATAAAAATGTAACTTCAAAGCCAAAAAACTTTGCAAAGGAACTTATGGATGCCTGAAGATATGAATCTAACGTATTTTTTTAAATATATATTTCATCTATTGAGATTTTGGGCCGGTTAGCTGCTGGTGCGGGTGACTTCAAAATTCATAAATCAGATTTTATGCATTCTCATCATATAGCACCTAAAAATGTGAAATTGAGTCTTTATTTATAATTCATACTTTTGTGAGCCTGACACCCTCGACCATTTGGTCACTACTCCAGTTAATACTAGAATCAAGACAAAATACTAATATTTGGCATAGATTAATGTGCTTGAGGAAATATTGGGGTGTGCATCACAGATTTATTATCTTAGCCCGTTTAGTTTCACTTTTAACCCACCTGTTTACTTGTTTTGTTGCAATATTGGCAACATTGTCAAAACATGAAATGGGGTCCTTTTCCATACAACCCAAAATATTAGTGCTTATTTAGCTCTATTCGTAAGAAGACGTCCTCAATTTGTCAATAATAATTCAGTTCTACCTTGCTGTTATTAAATTTGCAATTATTAGGCCTTGAACAGTGAATTAACATTTAACATATTACATTCTGCTTTTAAGAGTGTTATTTAGTTGTTAATATTATAGTATGTAATTAAATAGTTCTATAAAACATGTGAAAATCAATTAACATTTTAGTACAAATGTTCTCTAATACAATTATTATAGCATTAGTTTCAGTATGAGAAAACTTGTGAGCTATAATATTCAATTACATTACATAAAAAATATTTTATGGTCCTCCATAGCTCGGCTGGCGAGTCATATTTTGATTAAATATTCCAGTTTTTATTCGATGTATTTTGGCAGTGTCTGACTTTGGTGCTTATTCCTCTCTCGGGTCTAACCTTTTTTTCACAATGTGTTGCAGATCCTCACATTAGAGGCCTCATGGACTAGGGCCGCACCACCTGCTGTGAAGGACAACAGACAAACCACTAACAAGATATACATGTTTCAATAAATACTTTTTGACAACGGTCAAAATGAGACAAGGCACTTAAGAGATCTTCAGATGTCTCCTGTCTCAATTGTGAAGCAGTATGACTCTTCTAATAAGTGAGTCCAGTTCATTTTAATCCCTTCATGTAACTATTGTAACTAACCTTCCTCTTTTCCTTTGAGTCTATAACGTCTCTAAATTGTAGTTTTCTTTTGTTTGAAAACTTTGTTATTTCAACATGTCTACAGCCACAGACACAGACTTAAATGACCTTAAGGGAAGAAGGGGACAAATCAAAGCTATAGTAACAAGATTTAAGCGTATTTTCAACATTTGATATTCAATAAAGTTCATTAATTTAATTAAAAGTATGATTATCCAAACTAGCTTAGTGGTGGTCAGAATTTTATTCATTGCAACCACAAATTGAATTGATTGATGACAGTGACCTATATTTAAATAATCATGAACATTTTGAGAATAGGTATTTTGATTTAATGGCATCAGTTGAAGCATTTATTCAAACACCCTCACATGACACCAGTTTAATACCACAACAAATTTACAAACAAATATGCCTGTAAAATCTTCCAACTATAAATATGCCTTCTTTTATTAGAAGTTACAAATATTGTCTACCATTTTTTGAAGTGTTTAATTCACTTATACACAACAATGAGTCATTAAATGATACACATAAATTTCATTATCTCCACTCATCTTTAATGTGACTCAGCATATGTGATCCATACTCTTGAACTTACTTCAGCCAAATACACCGTAGTATGAAATTTAGTACAATAAATGTTCCAAAGCAGGAAAATAATTGTTGAGAAGCAGGTCAAAGCTCTCTTTGTCCTACTAAAGGTGGAGAAAGAATCGCTCACTTCTTTGTGACAGCTATTAGATTAGTAGCTGAGGCACATCAGAGCTTTCAAGGCATTAAATCAACCAATGACAGTTGGGACACATTAGTGATTCACTTACTTGGTTTCCAAATTAATAAATTATATCGTGAATAGCATACGTAGCAATCAGATAAGCTACAAACAATGTCTGACCTGACACAGTTTTTACAGTGTAGGTGTCAGGTACTTGAAGCTATTTCAGCTAATTATCTTCAAACTATCAAACCACAAACTACAATGAACATATAAGCTGTTCATGAAGCCAAATTCAAGCTGCAAAAATTTGTAAACATATGTTTAGTGTCACAGTATACTACATGCAATGCTCAACATTCACTCTTTCATTGTGAACAGTTCTGAAACTGTATGCTGAAGATAGACTAAAACCGGTAAAAAAAAACCCTAATTTATGTCTAAGCTATCTCAAGACAGGCCATAGATTAGGTTAATGCAATTTAGGTTCTTGCAAAATGTGTGACAAATCTCACCTTATTACACTTTCCTGAAAATGCAACAATGGATAGAAAATCAATATCAATATCTTTCAACAATGATAAATGTCAATGTATTAGTCTAAGAGATTTAAGGCTTTAATCATAATTTTAGGTAAATTGATTTTGACAACCATTTTCTATGTAAAATAAAAAGTGAACATATCAGTCTTATTAGATCAACTTAAGACAAATTTGCAATTTTGGACTATTTTGACCCCATTTGGCTATAATCTGTATTTATTTATGAAAAAAAAATTAAAAATTTATTGTGCAGCATATAAAATCAAAGAGCTTTGTATGTAGAATAAATATTTGAAGTCAAAACAGAGTTAGTTATGGTCATTTGGGATATATTTTGGATTTAGTGGTCAAAATAAAAAAAATTTCATGATTTATATTATACTAGCGAGTCTGTGCGAACAAATTCACACATTACATCTTATTAATTTAAAAAACAGCTGATTAATACTTGAAAGTAAAAAAATATTGCCAGAACAGGCTACTGACTGGAATAACGTCTTTTCATCAAAGTCAAGGAGTAGCTAAGCTTTGGATAGTTACTAAATCAGCAACATAGTTAAGCATCTGTTTGAAAAAGCAAGAATAAATAAGGATACAAACCCAAGCCATGAAACACGCAAATTAAAAGTGAATAAATTCCACAAAGACTTAGAGAATATTTTTAATATGATTGATACTACTATGAATCCTTTTGTTGAATCCCTGCTGGAAAATCTCTAATGTATAGCTGGTGGCAGGAAAATTCCGGACAAAGTAAAATATGATATGCTAAATCTCTTCATTTTAGGAAAGAAGTGGAAAGATGAGTCCATAAAGGATCCTACGAGGTGTGAGAGACCACTGAAAAGAAGAAAGTAAGCAGCTTTACCAGTTCTGCTATCAAGAGCAAAATCCGGGGTAAAGGTGAAAAGTTTGAGCTGAAGACAACACAAGACTTGATGGGCAGATTGGTCTATCTTGCTTGTATCAGAAATATTTAGCTTGAGAAGATTTTTTTTTCCCACTTACCCAAGTTCCTCCATCCTTGGCCAGCATTCGCGGCACAGTAAACAAGACAAATAAGTAGAAACTCTCCAAGCACCTGGAAGATTTGATTACACACACAGAGCCGACAGTGTTATTTATGATCCCATGTTTATAACCCAGTCATTACCCACCAACTTGCTTCACAATTTTGCGAAATTAGCTGATATGTAGTACACAGGTAGATAAAATATACTTTGTATATGACAGTTATGCGAATAACATTAAGAATGCTGAGCAACAAACAAGCGGTACAGATTATGGATCGTTTCACATCACTGGATGAGATCAGTTCTGTCCTGAAGATTTCAGATATTGCTTGTGATAACCAAATTTCAAAACTGCATTTTTCAAGTTCTTTATGGAAGAGTGGAAACTTAACAACTGTGCACCTATCATAAAACAGAAGGCAATTTGTTGTTGCACATCAGTTGCAATCAGTGTATTCGGTACACATCTACGCTAACAGGAAATGTGGAACACAGTGAGTTACCAGACTACATATGCTCACATGTGGAGGCACATATACTAGGCTGCATAGTTTCAGAAGCATTACCAGGACAGAATATTGTCCGTGCAATAGACACTGATATTATGCTTACCCGTCACTACCATTCCAGCCAACTAAAGGCCAATGTGTGTATGGACCTTGGACAGTCGGATGATAACAGAAGAAGATATGCCCATATCACTGCACTAGCAAATCACATTGGTCCAGTACTGTGCAAGGCGTTGGCAGGAAATCATGCTCTGACAGGCTGTGATTACTCGTCATCCTTCTATGGGAAGGGAAAATTTAATCCTCTTAACAAAGCTTAAAAGAGTATTTTCCATCTTGAAGGTTTAGGCAGATTTGGAGAGAACACTACCTTTGTTGGTGATGACAGTCTTGTAGAAAAGTATCTATGTTCACTATATGGCCAGGAAGGATTATCTTCTGTTAATGAGGCAAGGTAGACACTTTTCATCCGCAAATACGAATCGATCAATACAAACAGTCCATTGAATAAAATAAAAAGAAATTGATGCAAGCATGCTTCCACCCTGAAGAGACGTTCTGGTAAAAAAATTAACATGTGGTAACTATGTTGCATATCTCAGGAAACATGCAAAACTACGAGGTCCACCAGAGAATATTCAACCCACATATCATGGCTGAAAGGAGTTTAATGGAATCTATGAACCAGTATAGTTTACTGGTAGTCAGATTCCAACTATACTTTCTGAAACCATGGCACCAGAAGATGATGTAGATAAGGATGATGATTACAATGACAGCATTATTGATTATTCCCTCTAGAACCAGAAGGCAGATACTTTGTTAAAATGCTATTCAAAGACAAGACTTGGGTAATTCAAAGGATCTAGCTAAGAAAAGATTCAATTAAAGTAAAGGCTGGCTAGGCAACATGGAATACATGAGCAATATTGTGGATTCATGCGTGAATACAAACATCTTGGGCAGATGGAGCCATTACAAGATGAAGACATTTGTTAACCATCAAGTTTGGAATATTATTCTCCACATCATCCAGTTTTTAAAAACTCATACAGAGCAACCAAGCTTTGTGTCCTATTCAATGCATCAGCAAGGATTAGTTCTGGATCATCCTTGAATGATCTTTTGAGGGTTGGTCCAATTGTGCAGGATGATCTATAAAGTGCTATTGGGTTGTCAGTAGCACTTCATGCCCAAACACATAATTCAGATTTTGACTCATGCTACAGTACTAGAGATATATGAGCTCTCCCCAATAGTTGCAATGCTTCCCAACTTCAAAGGTGGTAACTTGCTCAACAATATATATGTGACCGTGCATGTAAATCCATGCCGTAACCCGGAAATATGCATTTCTAGGTCTTAAAGAGTTTTGAATAGACAATGAAATTCTGAAAAAAAAAAATTATATAATAGTCATCTATGTAGTTCAATAAATGATTATTTTTTTTACAGAATTTTGAATGAAATAGTTTACCAAACCATACCAAAAGTCTCTGTGGAAAATTACCATGGTGACTTTAGGTATTGTTTCAGTTTCAATACAGAGGTATGTTCTATGGTTTATTTAACCACTTTAAAGTGAAGATATAGGAGTTTTAGACACATTAGAATGTAGTTAAGGAGAATCGATATTTTAAGCTTAAAATTTATTTTTTCACCGTCCTGTAAAATTAGCCTAGCGACTTATGGTATGGTTTCACATGCACATTCACAAAGAACCAAATCTAGGCATCCCCTTTAGATAACCTTTACGCCTTTTCTACCAAGCAGGTCTACTCACACTAGTCAGTAATGTCTATAAACAAAAACAGATAATTTAATTTGATAGTTAAATATATAATATAAATACAACATTCTGTCCATCTATTAATAGTAGAGACGCAAGTTTGAACAGGCAACTGCAGAATACAAGTCTAAACCTCTTTTTGAATCAAGAAATAGGCAACACCAGAATCTAAATGAACATGACCAACCTATAGCCATACTGTTATAGTCCAGTCTGTGTTTTCGTCTCTTCTACTGAAGAAGGGAATTAATGTGCCCTGAAAATTTACATAATTATGTGTTTTATTATGTTTTAATTTTGAAATTTGAGCTGTTTTTTGATAAGTGTGCAGGCCTTGCCATTCTATCCTGCTTTTAATATTTAACACAGACATTCGGCATCATCTTTCCTTTGTTTACATTCTTTTTAAATTAAAGAGCTTATCTATATCGACTATGAAGATTTTGTTTGTTTTTAGCACCCGCCTTACTACCCATAGAGCTATAATTACATTTAAATACCAATTATGCTAATGAGTTAGGGATGAAGACTATAGCAAGTGTGCCTGTATTTACTTGGAGAGGGAGTGGAAAATCATTCAGGAAAAACTATCCTAGGACACCCGGCCAAGATTCAAACAATGATTTCCCCAACATCAACAGTAGAAAAAATTCTTAAAATCTTATATATAAAAATGGATGGCTAAATGTGTTGCTAACTGCAAAACTCGAGAACGGCTGGACCAATACGGCTAATTTTTTTCCCTAATATTCGTTGAAGTCCAAGGAAGGTTCTTATGAAGAGAAAAATTGAAAAAATTGCACTGAAAAACGTAAAAACCACATTTTTCTTTTTCCCATTCAAACGGTTTCTAGCTGTCAATTCTAGGGATGGCGAACTGAGATAGATTAATCGAAGAATCGATTTTTTTGGGTCATGAAGATCGATTTGAGCAATGAATCGATTAAGTGAATCGATCTCAGACACCTTAAAATCGACTTTCAATTCATTTACTTACTGTTTCGTTTTATTCAAATAAAACAAGAGTACCAAACCATAATATAAAGAAGAAACATTTGAAATTTAATTAGTAACTTTAAATGCATCCGTAGATTTGACACTTTCTCTTTCTACGTTATACAGTTTGACTTTGACAGTTTTTCAGTAGATTCTCAAATAGTGCGTGTTATTTTCTTGGTTGTTTTTAAATCGTGTTATTTTCTTGGTTGTTTTTAAATCTTCGCTTCTCAATCAACACATTTACTTATTGTTTCATTTTATGCAAATAAAACAAAAGAGTACCAAACCATAATATAAAGAAAAACTTTTGAAATTTAATTAGTAACTTTATAATTATGAACTTAACCTTAAAATTAATATAAAATACTTGAATGCATCCGTAGATTTGATAATTTCTCTTTCTACGATATACAGTTTGACTTTGACAGTTTTTCAGTAGATTCTCAATTAGTGCGTGTTATTTTCTTGGTTGTTTTTAAATCTTCGCTTCTCAATCGACAAACAAGTTCCTCGATTTATCTTTGGTTGATTGGTTTATTTTGTGTGTGTGTTTCCATTTATACTCAGTTCAAGACTCATGCCGCCTATAAGACGCGGGCGGAGCAATTTGGGTCGAAGAACTCTAAATGCTAGAAAACAAGCTTATTTTCAGTTTAATCGGACTACACAGCAACGTGAAGAGCGAAATGAAATTGAAAGGATTCAGATATCACAAACCCGTGCATCACGTCATTCAGCTAATGATCTTGCAGGTTTGAAACGAGCTGCTTTCAGTTACGATGTTTCAATTGACTACAGTACCCACCAATGCGTTGCTATTGGATCTATGAACTCAGTTTGCCCACATTGTAAGGCATTGAAATACAAAAATGAAGCCGTTGGATTGTGTTGTGAATGGCAAAGTGAAATTAGTGCCATTGGTTCCACCACCAGAGCCATTGTACTCATTGGTTTCAGGAACAGGAACGGATTCAATACATTTCCTTACTAATAACCAAAAATATAACAACTGCTTCCAAATTACTTCATTTGGGGCAACAAATGTAGTTCGGGACAACTTTATGCCAACTTTCAAGGTAATATATAACAAACAGACTTATCCCCCGTATTGCTTTGTTTATTTTATTTTATAGTTTTTGTAACAAAAATAATAAACCTGTCTTTTTAATTCACAGATACAAGGACAAATATATCATCGAGCAGGCTCACTGTTGCCGGTGTCAGATGGCGACTACAAATTCCTGCAAATTTATTTCATGGGCAATTCAACACAAGAAATTGATCTGCGTTATGCACGTAACAGTTCAATGAAGAGGTCTATTGTAGAAGAATTACAAACTTTTTTCATCAACACAATCAGTTGATTACATTGTTCAAAACTGCACTGGATCTCATGCCATATGATAATCACAAAATTGTAATCAAAGCTGATAAAACTCCTGTGGGCAAACACGCAGGACGTTTCAATGCACCAACAATGGATGAAGTTGCCATTGTTATAGTTGGAGAAAATTTGGAAGCCCGTGATATTGTTTTACATCGCCGGAATGATCAGTTACAGCGTGTGTATGAAACACACCGCTCATATGATGCGCTACAATATCCCATCATGTTTTGGCAAGGTGAAGATGGTTATCACTTTTCAATCAAGATGATAAATCCCCTTACAGGTAATTAAAAATTTGGTTTAGCAATGGAGATTTTGTTTCAGCTATTACATGTATCATATGCAAGTTCAATCACTGTCATTAAAACAATAATTTATTTACAGGTGCCGAAATCAACAAAAAAGTCAGTTCAATGAACTATTATTCATACCGTCTGATGGTTCGTGAAAATGAAGACAATCACATCTTAAAATGTCGGCGATTATTTCACCAATATGCTGTTGATATGTATGTAAAAATTGAAACAGAGCGATTGATATTCATCAGGTTGAACCAGACCAAACTCCGTTCTGAAGAGTATATTCACCTTCGAGATGCGATTAATACTGATGGAAATGCAGAAAATGTCGGCCGGATGACAATTCTTCCAGCAACATACATCGGAAGTCCTCGACATATGCATGAATATGCTCAAGATGCCATGTCGTATGTTCGTCATTATGGCACAGCAGATTTATTTATCACATTCACGTGCAATCCGCAGTGGATAGAAATCAAACTTGAGCTATTCCCTGGTCAATCACCCATTGATCGCCCTGACATTACGGCGAGAGTCTTCAAACAAAAGTTGAAATCTTTAATGGATTTCATTGTGAAACATAGCGTGTTTGGCGAGGCGCGCTGCTGGATGTATACTGTGGAGTGGCAGAAACGTGGATTGCCTCATGCACATATTCTGATTTGGTTGGTTGAAAAGATAAGACCAAATGAAGTTGATGAAGTGATATCAGCTGAAATCCCTGATGTACAAGTAGATCCAGGCTTGCATGAAGTAGTTATTAAAAACATGATTCATGGTCCCTGTGGAACACTTAATCAAAATTCACCGTGTATGGTGGATGGTAAATGTTCGAAGCGTTGTCCACGGGCATTACTAGCAGAAACAATTACCGGAAATGATGGTTATCCACTGTATCGTCGCCGATCGACTGCAGACAACGGAAGATCAACAATTGTCAAAGTTAATAAACAAGACATTGAAATTGATAATCGTTGGATTGTTCCATATTCACCGATCCTATCAAAGACTTTCAAGGCGCACATCAATGTTGAATCTTGCCATTCCGTGAAATCTATCAAATATATTTGTAAATATGTAACCAAAGGAAGTGACATGGCTGTGATTGGAGTTGTTGCAGAGAATTACAATGACGAAGTTACCCAATACCAAATGGGCCGGTATGTTAGCAGTAATGAAGCAATTTGGCGCATTTTTTCTTTTCCCATTCATGAAAGACACCCCACTGTTGTTCACTTAGCCATACACTTAGAAAATGGTCAAAGAGTATATTTCACGGCACAGAACGCATTACAACGAGCTGTTCAACCACCATCTACAACCTTGACCTGTTTTTTTGAAATGTGTCAGAATGATGATTTCGCCCGAACACTGCTATACTCTGAAATGCCAAAATATTATACTTGGAATCAATCCTCAAAGAAATTTCAACCACGGAAACAAGGAAAACCAGTTCCAGTTTACCCAAATGTATATTCCACCAATGCAATAGGTCGAATTTATTCAGTCCATCCAAGCAATGATTAGTGTTTTTATTTTACGATTGCTATTAGTCAATGTTCGAGGCCCAACATCATTCCAACATTTACGAACTGTTAATGGTGAATTGTGTGGCTCTTACAGAGAGGCCTGTCAACGTTTTGCAACTATTAGAAAATGACGCTCAGTGGGATCAAACTCTCAATGATGCTATAATTTCTTCACAAGCTCATCAAATACGAACATTGTTTTCTATAATTATATCAACATGTTTACCATCAAAACCAATTGATTTATGGATCAAATACAAAGATGATATGTGTGACGATATCTTGCATCAAATGCGCATTAGAACAGGAAATCCAAATTTACAAGTCAGTGAAGAAATTTACAACGAGGCATTAATATCAATTGAGGACATGTGCTTGATGATGACAAACAAAGTATTATCTCAATTAGGCATGGCCACGCCCAATCGCCCGATGCACGACGCTTTTAATCAAGAGTTGAAACGAGAAAAACTGTACGATCTCGATGCTTTAAGAGAATCAGTTCGAATAAATCTTCCGCTGTTGTACCAACAACAAAAGTATGTATTTGATACTCTTAGGGAAGTTGCACATGATGGAACAAGAGGGATTTACTTCTTAGACGCTCCCGGTGGTACAGGAATTTTTTTTTTATTTCTTTGATTTTAGCAACAATTCGCTCACACAATGAAATTGCACTCGCACTTGCTTCATCAGGCATTGCAGCTACATTGTTGGAAGGCGGTCGAACAGCCCATTCAGCGCTAAAATTGCCGTTGAATATGCAAAGCAACGAAACTCCGATCTGCAACATTTCGAAGAACACTGCAATGGCAAAGGTTTTGCAGCAATGTAAATTGAAAGTGTGGGATGAATGCACAATGGCACATAAAAAGTCTTTGGAGGCATTAGACCAAACCATACAAGATCTGCGGAACAATCAAAACCGATTTGGTGGTGCGATGATTTTGTTAGCAGGAGATTTTCGTCAAACATTGCCAGTGATTCCACGGTCAACGCCAGCTGATGAACTTAATGCATGTTTAAAGTCCTCCGTTTGTGGAAACACGCAAAAAAACTAAATTTAAGCAAGAATATGCGTGTTGAGTTGCAAAATCATCCCACTAGAGAAATATTTTCAAAACAAATCATTGACATAGGTAATGGCAACTTCGCTTTAGACTTTTTCACTGGCTGCGTTACCTTTCCTGACAATTTTTGTCAGTTTACTGATTCAAAAACCTAACTCATTCAAAAGGTGTTCCCAAACGTTGCTAAAAATTACAGAGATCATATTTGGTTGAGCGAACGAGCTATATTGGCTTCCAAAAACATGGATGTAAATGAATTAAATTTCAAAATTCAAAATGAAATTGCCGATGAATTGAGGACATACAAATCAGTTGATTCCTATACTAACCAAGATGATGTCGTCAACTATCCACCCGAATTTTTGAACTCGTGGATTTGCCAGGATTGCCGCCTCACAATCTTCAATTAAAGGTCGGATCGGTGATCATAATGTTACGAAATATCAACCAACCGCGTCTTTGTAACGGCACACGGCTAGCGGTGAAAAAATTACTAAACAACGTGATCGAAGCAACCATTCTAAAGGGAAAGTATAAAGGAGAAGACGTTTTGATACCACGCATCCCAATGATTCCGACTGACATACCATTTGAATTTAAACGACTGCAGTTTCCAGTGCGGCTTGCTTTCGCTATGACCATAAATAAATCCCAGGGGCAGTCATTGAGTGTTTGCGGCATTAATCTTAAAAACCCATGTTTCTCGCATGGCCAATTGTATGTTGCCTGTTCCCGTGTTGGAAAACCATCATATTTGTTTGTTTACGCGCCAGGTAATCAAACAAAAAATATCGTGTACCATAAAGCATTACAATGAGAATATCATTTAACACAATATTACTAAAGTATTGCAGTGTACGAAAAAGAAAACTGAATTTTGTAAGTAGTTGTTTTTTTGTTGTTATGACATTAAAATACATAGAAAAGTATATTAGAATAATGCAAATTTATTGTTTATTCCACGGTAATTATTTGATAGTAAATAAAGTGATCACTCTGAAATACGTTTATATTAAATTTTTTGTTTAAATTACACATTTGTGACTGTATAGTATCACAAACTTATCTGTCCTGGTGACCATTACTGAAAACTAAAGATGTCATCACGACATGTACTCTTTATAAACGACGCCATCACCAGAACTTGACTAGAAAATATAAGTTTGTGGGACTGCCAGAGTCCAATAGCGTTTGACAGAACGACGTCTGTCGGGTTAGCTAGTAATAGAATAAAACCATTCCCATGTGGTAGAAAATTTGAAATATTTTCATAAATGTACAGGGACAACCTTAAATAACTATAGGAGTCTGAACATTTATAATTTCAAAACAAGGATAAATGGTTTGGAGTTTGGGAGAGAGTAAGGAATGGAAATTTACAAAAACTTAAAAAGTAATAATTTGTGGATTGATATAAAATTATAATTTGTCAGGAAGGTGGATGGGCTATTCAAGATAACTAGAAATATATGAAAGGTTTTTAATTTTATATTAATATTTAGAAAATAGTGGGCAAGGGTGGCTAGAATCTCAAAAGCTTATATTAAAACAAAATATTCTAAGTGTAGTAAAAGAATGGAATATTTAATCAAGCATATTTGTGCAAAGACCCCCACATTTAATAAAATATGAAAAATTAAAATTAAATTTGGAAAAATGGATCCATGAAATAGAGGGCTAAAAATTTCACAAACAAAGATCAACTTTTTTTAGGTAGAAAATTAAAACTGTGCAGGAACCAAACTGTCTCTTGAACAGCCTATTAGTTCATTTATGCTCTTTGTTAAACTATGATGCTCTTTTTTCCAATATGTTCTGTAATAATATGTAAAATTTATTTTCTCATATCTTACAACTGCTCTTGGGTAAATATTGTGTTTTCTATGGATTGTGTTCATTTGTGCACTCAGTTTATGGGTTGATTAATGTTTAGTTTCAAAGATTGTTTTATAATTTATTGGTAGATATATTTAGTTTAGGATTGTCATGGTTATCTTGATAATGTTAAAGAATAAATTATATTTAGAGGGTTCAGCCATATGTATAACATCCTAATTTGATATAGTTTGATATTTGGCTATCTTCATGGGTAAACATGAACATCGTACAACATGAACATCGTACAAATCTAAAATTTGGAATTCAGATAGGTTCTCTAAAAAAGGTTCTCTAAGTAAGGTTCTCTAGAAAAGTCCTAAAAACAAATATGTAATGTGGTGGATTCAAAATAGCAGATCAAATTAGACCAGAACGTTGAAAATTAATAGTTCCTTATATAAACTGTTACACTTTACATCCATTATTGTTTTCAGCCTGTGGACTGGGTCAATTATTTAGTCAAGCCATATATTTTCCACTAATGGTTTGCTAGGCCTGTTGTAGCTTTATTTGCCTTATAATCTCATTTAAGAATAGGGCAGGCACAACATCCAATCCCCGTCTGTTAATTTATCAATGTCATAGGGTAAACCCACATTTCACAAATGATAAATTCTTCGGCCATGCCGGAAATCGAACCAGGGACCCTTAACTCAGCAGGAAGACATGCTACCAATTGAGATAAGGTGAGAGATCATCTATAAACTGAAAACTGTTACTATGTAACTTCAGTTTGTTTAAACTCTTGAACAACAATTTAATTGATGCTGCGTTACTTTTTTTTTACAAGCACCAACAGGCAAGCGTTCAAAATATTGAGTATTGAGAAGTTATAAATTAAACTTAAAAAGGAATGTCAGCTTATAAAATGCATTCAGCTTATAGCTTTATTTTGACCAATTTCAAGTTTTTTAACACAATTTAAACCAATATATAGGATTAATATTTAAACATAGTGTAAGATTTGCTTACTTTCCCCTGCTATTAATTTTATATACTAGAATTAACAAAGCTACATTATAGATTACCCGTGAAAAGAACGGGCACACCAAATAGTATTAAATGAGGCTAATTCATCATAATCTTTTTTTAAGAGATAATAACAAATAGTGTTCCATAATTTTGTAAAAAAAAAATGTAATGTTAAGAGTTTGGGTTTTAAAGTATAATAAATGGCTGAGAAATCAATGAGATGTCAAGGAACACTTACCCAATATTTTTAAGGACTATGTTTTTATTTCCAAATATGGCGAAAGCGTGAACAGGCTCAAAGAGAGGGGGTGGGGGGTCAGCCTGGGTCGCAGCCCCGGGGCCCTATTGTTTACTTAGTTTTCACTCAAATACAAAATTTATTAATTTTCAAGACCTCAGAAATGATATTGGTTTTAGGGAATACAAATATCTACATTTTGTTTAAGTCAACAAACAGCTTAAGTTATATTTAGTTCTAGTCCTCAGAGATGAGAAACCTTTCAAAATCACCTGAGGTGCTTCCTTCACATCATGTCTGATATGAGATGGTCTTCAAGAATTGAATGTGTCAATCTATTTTTTTACAGATCTACGGGGCATCAAAGAGGCGATTAAAGAGGTTCAAAATCTCAACCTAACTGCTGAAACTTTAAATGATCTTTTGGGACTTGCAAAATATTTTGATTCATTTTAATGTATAATTATGGCGTCTATGTTTGGTATAAAGTACTGACCACAATTGATTACAGAGACAAAGTTTTACAGGCTAGAAAAATTACTCTTGATGTAGAAGTGAAAAATTTAGACAGCTTGATGAATGATTTGAAACATTTAAGAAGCAGCTGGGAAAACATTTCGGAAGAGTGCTAGCTTGTTGGCGACAATATAAATACAGCAAACAACCTTTACAGAAAAACGCACTGTCAGAAAAAAGACTAGCTGATGGGTCAACTCAAGTAGATGATTGTGATCCAGAAGAGTGTTTTAAGCTGAAAATGTTTTATGTTTTACTGGACTGTGTGATCATAAATATCACAGCACTGCTATTGGAAACATTGATGAAATGTTCAGCTTTTTATATAAATATCCAACACTTTCAAAAAAGGAACTTATTGAAAGATCAAATAGATTTATTACTTTTTATAGCAGTGACATATCTGAAGATCTGTTGGAAGAAATTAATCACTTGAAATCAATTCAGCCAGCTAACTTTAAAAATTATCTTTCTCCTCTCAATCTCCTAAATATACTGGAAAAAGCGAAATTTAAAAGCATATTTCCAAATGTGTGTATCACTCTTTGGGTGTTTGTCACATTGCCAGTGATGGTAGCCAAAGCAGAAAGGTCCTTCAGCACACTTGCAAGAGTGAAGAACTTCCTCCGTTCAACCATAGCACAAGATCAAATGTCAAGCTTGGGTGCACCTGCCTTGGAGCCTTTCCTAGCAAGACAACTTGATTACAATGGACTTATTGACACATTTGCCAACAAAAAGGCCATAAAAGCAATTTTTTTAAATTTATGTATGTAAATGATAGATTTTTAATAATATTTGGCAATAATTACTTTAAATAGGATGCTTTTTTAAACTTTAAATATTAAATATTATGATTGTGAATGTGATTAAACTTTATTGTGTAATGCTTTTATAGTTAAACTAAATATATACTTTTTAATTTTTTTTAACCTTAAGTTTATCAATTCAAAAGTAGTACATTTTACTTATAAAACAGGTCAGGTCTCATCCAGTTGGATTTTTAATTTTTTTAAATGTTTTTATTTTCAAGTAAAAATTCAAAGTCACCCATTTTATAATAATTATGCTTATTGATTTCACTGGTCTTTTGTATTGTGAGTCCATATGTTTTTATTATGTGTGTGTAACTCATATTTTTTCAAAGTGTTTTTAAGTATGATTTGAATTTTTGAATTTTTTCCTGGAGCCTGTGATCTCTCCATGGCCCTGAGCATGAAGGGAGGGACAAAAATAGCACTATGTTTGTATATATTTAAATACCTTTAAAATGTTAGGATGTATGGATGTTTGTGGGAATAACTAACTTTACCTTCAAAAAGGCAGATTCTCCTGCTGTGTGATGGTTAAGCGCACTGAACCCTTGGCATGGTGGACCTCCACAGAGCAAGTCAACTTCCCCTTTCTTGGGCAGCTTACGGTCCCTTTTGGACTGTCTTGCATCTTTCTGAAATAATAAAATAAATTACAATTGATATACTGAAAATCCCCTTCCAATCATTTAAACTATTTCCAAGTGAATTTGTTTAATTTTATGTTGGGTTCCATATGTCTTAATATTAATGGTTAAAGAAAATTTAAATGACTTAGGGTCAGTTTCATAGTCAGATTTAGTACGCCTGCAGTGCGGCGCTATACTAAATACAAGACGTCACCTACCTGAAATTGAATGGAATGGGCCAGTTTCATATGCGAAACTGGCCCATTCCATTTTGGTCTAGGTAGGTGTCATCCTGTATTTAGTATCGAATTGAACTTTAGGCGTACTAAATTTGACTATGAAACTGGCCCTTATTTTAAATGTAATGATTTCAATGACTGTATGGACAGGTATAATGTGTATAGTATGTGTTCGATAAATATTATTATGGTGACACTTCATCATAGTGAGTAAGCTCTCTGCTGAAAGTATGCCCATCCATGCAATGAATAAAATTTCATTCAGTTTAGATGTACAAAAAAGTATAATTTATTTAGTTTTACAAACAAATAACATCATTTACATAAAAATTCATGCTTAGTATTAGTTAAGATAGTTTTACCAGTGACAGGGAGGTTGTACTTTGGTTCCTAATTAGGTGTGCTGAGGTGTTTTATAATAAATAGTTTCTCACTTCTTCTCCAGGCAAATGAGTGTACATTTTGATGGGTAGTAAGGCATGGGGCAAAAATTAAACATATTTTGGGCTTACTCTTTTCACAGGGTATGTATAAAATAGTATCATAGACTCAGTTCTTTTCCCACTAATGGGAGCATCTTTGAAACTCCTGTTCAGAAATGTTGTTTAGCAATGTTTCCATTTAGATTAAATCTCAAGATCCTCATCAGTTTATAAGAATTTTAATTTTTAGGAAAATGAAGAAGTTAAAGGGGGTCAGGGGATTAGTGGGAAGGGTTGAAGGACCTCTCTCTGTAAGGAGTTTTATCCCTCTAAACTGCCAAACTGATAAAGCTGTGGATGCTGGTGTGATGTCATGGTAATCCAGTCAAGCCTTAATATTTTCTCCTGACATCTTCCCTCAAACACCTTTAGATCCCTGTGTTGACCAACAGCATATCAAAGTTGAACAAGGTGAAAGATTGGTGACTAATCCATTTGAGGTATGAAGGGTGTTTCTTTCCATTGAGATACATTTTTAGTATGGGTTAGAACTGTCATGGAAGGTCTCATTGACCCATTTTTATTTTGATTTCAACAGATAATGCCAGTATGAAATTTGGTTTTTTTTAATAAAGTTTATTGTCCATTTAATTGATGAGCAGTTATCAGACAGCTGTAGCATGGGCACGCAAGTAATGTTGTACAAATAGATGAGATTGGGTAAAAAGCCTAACCAATGTGGGAGAATTGCGACACTCCACTGACTGCCAGTCATATATTGGTAGTTTGTTGTAATGTAGCTTTTAACAATGACTCAAACTGTATTTCATCTGATGAATCTCTTGCAGTTGACAATGTGGTAAGTTTTATTACCTAGGTAAATTTTACTAACCTAATTTGAACTTAATTTTTCTGCATCACATTTTACTAAATGTTCAGGTTATATGCATATGTACCTACTAGTTATGCTAGTGTGTTAGGGATTAGGAAGGTTGAGTTTAGAGTAAGTGTAACCAAATTTGTGAGGTGAGAGTGGAAAACCAATTAGGAAAAACCACCCTGAGTACACCTCACTGGGATTCAAACACCACTCTCCCTGTCATCGGCAGTCTAGTCTATTGTGAGAAGGGTCACAGCACTGTCATGATGAAAGTAAGACGTCAAGAGACAAGGAGACATCTACAGCACTGTTGCCCTTACCTGTTCCATTAACAATGATGCAGCAAAGATTTATCTGATTGCCAAACCCTTCCTTCACCTTTGACAAGATGTGTATTAATCAGAACTTGTAAATGTGAGGAATGCCAGGCCTCCACCGTGGTTCGGATCCCACCTTAAACTTTATATCCTCCATTTCATCTCACCCTATCATTACACATTAGCATAAGTGCGTACAACCCGAACAGGTAGTAAGATGCGGTGCTAATAATTATAATAATAATAACAATGATGCATGCTAATACCACTATGTTCTCATTATAAATGTATCACATGTATTGATCTTGGATGAAGAAATGGCTAAGGCTGGATTCCATTCTCACAACTGGTTGTCCTCCCGCACGTTCCTAGCTTTGCTCATCATCGCAGTGTTCACTATAAAAGCTCAGGCTTGGAGGGCTGGGAATCTCAGTCGGTTATGAGGAGGGAACCCAACAACGCCTTAGATCACACGGCCACGGAAGCAGGTTTGTATTTATTTGATCTGGCATTTTTATCCTCTTTTATTTACTTTTTGGTTGATTGTTCTTATTGTTATTGATTATAATATGTATTTTTTCTATTGAGTTTGTTTTTGTATGTTTTATCTAACATATGACAATATTTTTAAAATGTATGGCTTAATTTATTTATTGATTAATTATTAATTAGTACTTGTGTTTTATAATTTTTGAACCCTTGTGTAGAGACGCCTTGAAACCCCTTTTAAATAAAAATAAAGAACTCTAATTGAACAATTCCCTTATTGTAAAACAAAAACTCCCTAATTTATGGGTGTGGAGATGATGAAATCTTACATTTGAATGCTTGTTGCTTTGATCCTATTCACAACCATTAATACAGGTTTCATCTACCATGATATATGGCCTGGAGTGTTTTATGGTGATGATCTTGTCTTAACGGCACTGTCACTTCTGAGGAAGACCCGGTTTATCTTAAGATTGAGAGGAAATCCCAGATCATCACTTCCCCAAGATCGCGAGGTGAAATTATCTGGCGAGGATGGAGCAAGATGGGTCTGCTGATGTTCGAGGGCAGTTTAGTGGTTGTGGGTTGTCTGGCATCTGAAGGGGGTGTTTTTGATGAGAGCTGATTTCCAAGGATGGGGATGTGTGGGTGGGAGTTTTGTCGAGTGTAATGAGGGAGTAGGCCATGAGAACTAATGCTTGGGGTAGGAAAAGGTTTATTATTTGGATAGGCATAGCCTTAAGATACAGGGTGGTTGATGTGTTTCTTATTTGGTTTCCCTCCCCTGGTCCCTTTCTACTGCTGTGTGTTCCAGGCAGTTGACTCCTGTGTAACTTGAAGGAACTATGCAGTCGGCCGGCGCTACCTTAGTGGAAGTAAAAAGCTAGGGAAGTCAGCCGTTTGTGGCGCTATCTAATCAGAGTTGAAGGAACTAAGACAGTTTAATGTAGTGATAATTAGAGGTTTAATTTAAGAGCTTTCTGACTTAAATCATGGAAATACAAAATTATGCATGAAAATTTAATAAATTCAACTAAGCACTAGCAAATATCGAAAACACTACAGTCAAAACAATCCATATATCACTCATATGTTCATTAATTTTGTATTATTACATATCCATAAATAAACCATTGATTACAAGAGATGGCCTGAGTGTGTTCAGGCATATGGTCAAAAAAGTGCCCAAAACTTTAATTTCAATGGAACTCGGTGCCTTCTTAGTGATTGCAGATAAGGCCCTCGCCTACCCCCCCTTTTCAGCTGAAGCCTAAGGGGACAACTCCTTGAAAGCGATGCTCAGGGAATAAGTCTGGAAGATTCCCCTGAAGAACCTCATACTTATCGATTTTCTTCCTAGAGGCCTCTATTATGGAGTTTCTACATTTGTAACATAAGGTTACATCAGCGATATAAAGTTGATATCTGTGGAAAAATATGAGGTAGATTTTGAGAGGATCACCTATTCCAAGCGGTATCTCAGGCTCTACCAGTAGTTTATTAATTGGATTGGTTGCTAGGAATTTTTCCCTAACCCGGGCCACTAAATCATCATGCCGCTTGATCCTATGGCTCTTTAGAGATTCATGAGCCCAGAATGTATGCTGCTGTCTCTATCCCTTCAATGCAACGACAGCATTCCACATCCACATCCTTATATCTTGCCTCAGAGATCCTACCCGCCTGCACGTTGCAACTCAACTAAAGGGCTTCTAGATATTTGGCCTCCTTAGTAGAAATGGATAATACAGCCACTTATTCACCACCAGATTATTCTTAAAATCCTCAATGCTTTTACCCTGGTTTTTACAGTCCTTCTACAGCAATCTTCCCTTCTTCTTTGGCTAGAGTTTGATTCAAGGCATTTCTTTGGAGGAGGTAGGCCATTGAGTATCAACTGCATTGGCGAGATGATTTAGAAGCTTAGCACTACTTGGGTTAAAGATAGCCGTCTATAGGATCTAATCTTTTGATCGAGCTATCTTAGTATGAATCTGTAGGGTAGTGGTCAGAACAATATTAGTAATCTTTGGAAAGCCGAGACCACCATCTTGCTTTCACATGTTAATCATTCCTGAGGAAGTGCAACTGGGCAAATGCAAGACCTCCTTAACCGTTTGGCGAATCTTATCATTGATCGCAATTAGAGTAGTTTTGGGTATATAAGGAGTAGAGAAATTTAGGGATAATGAATGTGGATAGCAAATTGAGCTTTCGACGGGGTTTGATCTTTAGGTGACTAGCTCTCTTTATGCTATCAATGAGCCTACCATCTGGAGTGGAGGCTCCGATTGCCCCTTTTGGTATTTGAGCACCCAAATAGCATAATGCTTGGTCTGGGCTCATGCGCTCCAATATAGTATCTCCTATCAAAAGCACTGAATCCACTTTTACCCACGTCTTTTTCTTGATTATGATTTCTAAGCTTCTATACTTTTCTGTCGCAAAGCTGATGGGATTAAGACAGTCGGTTGGATGTGGCACTACCTTATTGAAGTTATATCAAGACTAGAATGAGGTTACATCTTTAATCTCTATATCTTATTCATACCTGTTGTTTTTACAAATATTTTATCATCCTTATCTCTGATATTAATCACTAATTTCCAATGACAGGTAAACAAACAACAAGTAAAACATAAAGTGTTTATGTGAGTTTTAAAATTTCCTTTAGGTTACAACATGTTACACTAGATGTGAGGTAGACTACACAAAGTTAATTCCAAGTTTTTCTCTGACAATGCCATTATTAAACAAAATCTTAATTTATACTTATTTACACTTTGTTCATGGTGGTATTGTCTAGTCCCATCCATACTAATCTTGGGTGCAACGGGAGCCGGTCTTGGTGGCTCACTCAGTATTATTCCTATGGGTCCATTACCGGAGGACGATGCGTAACAACCATAACTACCATAGAAAGGACAGCTTGATCATTTTTGGTGAGATTCAATAGCTCCTGCCTGATATGTTGAAAGCTAGTGGGTTTTTTTCTGTTCATCATCTTCTAGCAAAACAGGGCACAGACCTCCCAGCAATGTGCTCCATGCAATAGAACAGGGGCTCTCAAACTTTTTGCACTCAATTCTTACCTGTGTAGTGTAGTTGTTAAACCTAATTTACATAGTACAGTTCCAAAACGCTTTAAAGATAAGCTAAAACCAAAAGTAAGTATGCAAGTTTGGTATCATTATAGAAAACCTTTCAAAAATATGCATTAAGAAGTATATATAATATTAATAAAGGAAATGATTTCAAGTGATATACTAAACACCGAGCTTTAACAAACAGTAAGTGAAAATTTTATATAAAATCTTGTAAAACTTATTATTTTATACCTACTGATTTTAAATTGGTTTTAAAAAATCAAGTCTTAATAGAGTGAAATGTGTTAAGTTATAAAATTGTAATTGAAACCATGCTATGTTGTTACACACTGATTACAAAATTATTAAAATTAAAATTATATGTATATAATGATTCAAAATAAATTGGGAAAAATAGCTTTTTAAGAAATTTGATCTATAATATTAAATGTAAGATGACAATTTGTTAACATATAACATGTCGAAATGATAAGTTGAATATTAAAATTATACTAGTAGTTACATAAATGATTTAACTCTAATACAATGAAACATAAAAGTTTGATTGAAATCATATCTTTAACTTTGGCTTGTCCCTTGCTCCTTAGATTCTAAACTATCATACTTTTGTGTCTATTTAGAGCGGTACATTTAACCCTAGGCTGAATTTTAGTTCTGTGCCACTATGTAACGTATTTATTTCAATTAGTTTTGCAAATTTTGAAGCCACTCTCCTCCATTTCACCATCTCCAACTTTGAAATGTAATATTTAAGAACTTAATTGATTATCTGCAGTAGTAGCCTACCTCTAAATCTAATGCATGCCAAATTTCAATATTCTACCTCAGCTAAAGTGATTTGTCTATTTATAGCCCCCACTTCCTGATTTCCTGTTGACCTAATATGAAATTTCCTATATTTAGACTCTTCTGGCTGTATGGGGGGATCTCGCTATCTGCTTGCTTCTCTACATATATGCAAATATTTCAATTTTATACCACATAAAAAGTATTTATGTGTGTGTATATATATATATATATGTACACACACAAACATACAAGAACATCTTATTGCAGTTGTGCTTAGCCTTTTATTTACCACAAACCCCCTTTTTATAACTTTTGTTACCACAGACCACCAAGACTTGACTCAAGATCTAAAACCCTAAAGTGCATCAAATATGTATTTAAAGTTTCACATGAAGGGTCTTCAAATTCGAAGGGAAGGGAGAAATAAGTTAATTTGTTAATGCACACATTCCTATTATAATATTTTAATTGGAATGACTCCATACAAATTAAAAATAATAGTAGTAAAATTAATTGTCTTTAATCCTTGCTGTAGAAAATGAAATAATAACAACATAAAATCATTAATATGACACACTTATACAAAACGCTACATAAAAATGAAAGTTAGGAAATGACATGAATATAATTTGTACAAAATTGTGTTTCATTAAACACAAATTGGGTGGTAAAGAGGGAACATATTATATACATATAATTAAAATTAATGAGAAGGCTGGTGCTGCAGTTCACTTATAGTATTACTATCTTGAACTTAATAGTTGAAGCTTGTATTCTGAGTTCTATGTATTTCAAATGATTTAATATATATATTTTTTAACGAGAGATGAGAATGATTTTTTGCACAAGTATGGCATTACTAAAAGCAGCAATACTTTCATAGACCTCTTGGATAGTTCCAGAAAATCTACTTTTCAGTGAGCCCAGAAATATGGAAGGAGCTGTTCCTTGAGCTGCAATTTCAGAGCACCATCCGTGGATTTTTCTATGAGCTTGTCTTTCTCTGCTGCTGTGAGCCCCTCTAGTTCATACACATTATCTGAAAATAGATCTCTAATCCAGTTTTTGCTTGCATCAGAGTCAGGAAAGTATTCACAGAAACTATACTGCAAAAATCTTCCGCATTAAGTGATGTGTCCTCCTCAGACAACTCTTTGTCGGTGGAACCATGGCAATGTGTGAGGTTAGAAAGGTCTCATAGTTTCAGTTTGATGGCGATGATGCCACAATTCCAACTTTTTGATTATTGCTTTGATCTTGTCTTCAACTTGAAAAATTGTAACCTTTTCTCCTTGAAGATTTAAGTTGGACAGATTTAAATGGGTGATGATATGACAAATATGCTAATTTGAGTCACCAGATAAATCTGTCAAACAGTAGCAGAGGTGAAATTACTTCTCCATGAAGAATGATCTTATCTCCTCTCTCAATTCCTAAAAACGATACAAAACTTTACCTCGTTATAGCCAAAAACTTCACAGTGTAGCAAAAGTTGGTTCTGTTCACTGTCCATATCTTTGCAAAGCTATTCAAAAACTCTTGAATTCAGTGATTTGCTTTTTATAAAATTGACAATTATGACTGTTTCATTTAAGGTCTGCTTTAGTTTTTATGATATCTTCTTAGCAACTATAGCTTCCTTATGTATGTAGCAATGGTACCAAGTTACCAACGGTATGATTTCCTTAATCCGTGTTACAAGTCCAGTAAGCCTTCCAGACATTGCTTGTCTGTACTAATTCCAAAGCATTTCAACCAATCCATATCATGAGAGGTTATAAACTAATTTAAGCTGTTAAATTTTGTTCCATCTATCCTTTTATTTCTTGCTTTCTTTCATTCATTCTATTTTAACTGCAAAGGATCAAAATATTTCTTCAAGCCTTCGTGGACCCCTTGTGAGGACATTGCCGCCCCCGGGGGTCTGTAGCGCACAGGTTTAGGAACCATTGGCTTATTGCAATTTGAAAGTGTATTAATCTATAGTATATTCAGGACTTTAATCAGGGGGGTTGCATGAAATAACTCTAAGCATTGTGAAATTAGAAAAATTCCCAAGTGACAAAGGAGAGTACAAGGGCAACGTTGGGTTGGGAGGGGGGGAAGGCTCCCAGGATAATTTTAAAATTTGGGGCGATAATCAAGCCTTGAATCGAGGTTTTAGTCAACTGTATTTTAAAATTTATTTGTTAATCCTAGATTTTTCAAGCTACAAGTGTTATATGTTTCGACATTCATCATCATTGCTTGTAGGAAAACTATAAAGTTTCGGTTTATAAAAATTCCAAGCTTTATCAAGTGATCAACTTAAAAACATGATCTGAAACTCAAAACTATCAGGCCTACAAAGTAGGATAGTCAATAAATCTACAGTTAAGTTAAATCTCAATAATGATTGAATTTATAATTGACAAATGTCTCTTTTCCCCAAAAGTAAAAGATTTGTAGGTAATTTACTGACAACTTCTGTTTGACTGTTTTAGTTTTACTATAGAATCTAAAAAAATCCCATGTTCTTTCCTGATTAACTTTGTTCTTATACTTGTGAACCATGTAACCTTATCCTACGGTAGGCGTAAATAAATAAGAGACATAATCTTTTATTTCAAATTAATCCATTATATCATATTATATTATAGCATCTATTATTGAAGCATTACAAGGCTGTCACCAACAATGTGACCCCACTCAAAATACTTCGTGACCCCCAAGTTGGAAACCACTGTTTTTATAACACACTTGGAAGCAATATTTAACTGGTAAGCTCCCTGAGATGTAGAACTTGCTCGTAATTTTATCAAAGAATTAGCAATTTGGCCATATTTATTTAAAAAAATTCAGCTGTAAAAAAACAATAAAAAATTGAATTTATCGATATTTCTACAGTATTTTGATACTTGTCTACCAATGTCCTGCTTCATAACATTATAGAAGTTGCACTAAGATGTTAATTTTATTTAGCACCGCGTCTTATTACCCGTTCGGCTTATACGCTTAAGTACTAATTACACTAATGGATTAGGAATTGGGAAGGTTGAATTAAGAGGAAGTGAACCCACATTTGCGTGGAGGGAGAGTGGAAAACCATTTAGGAAAAACCACCCCCAGTTCACCCGACCGAGATTCGAACCTCGATCTCCCCGTCCTTGGTGGTCTGGCTCAACACAACTGGCGCGTTAGCCAACTACGCCACGGAGGCGGGTAAGATGTTAATGTCCTGCTTCATACCATCATGGATGTTAAACTAAGATGTTAATACTGATATGTGAATAAACAATTAAAAAAGTATTGTAATTTAGCGTGTGAGAGTGAAGGGGCTTCCTCTGACATATTATGCAATAACTGATGACACATTCAAAATCAGCACTCTAAACATGGTTATACGAAATTTTATGCAAATTGAACACTAAATAACACATTTAAAAATGTTAAAGGAGGAATAAAAAGTTTTTTTTAATGTAGCCTACTTGATCAAATGAAAAATTATAAGAGTTGTAACAATGTATTTAACATAGCCCCAAGTTACTCCTCTTCCTTCATTGTTACTTTGAGCCTAAATTGCTTTCATGAAAGCCTTTTTAAATAAACAATTAACCAATATACATCAGTTCAATTCAAACTTTAAGGGCTAGTCTTATGACTACCAGATAGATATTGGATAAAGGTTATTGTTAGTGACCAGATAAAGGTTATCAGCCACTTTAATATTTTACGCCTATTATTAACTGAATTTATCTGCCGGATAGCTATTTGTAGGATAAATATATTTTTATGCAGAGAACACAAGGTTTGTACTGTTTTTACTGATGCGTGCATGCGTAAAAACCCTTTTACTAGCGCTACAACCTGGCTTGTGGCTTCAACGCTCAATATTTGTTAAATAATGGTGGCTAAATGAGTTCGAGGAAACAGATGGCGTAATGTATTTCATAAGTCAAACACTAACCTCAATGTCCTTATTTCATCTTAGTTAGTTCTCAATTAAAAAACAATAAAATGTTGCATAACATTCACTGCATCTATGCTTTCAAACTTTAATAAAGCCCTAATTAAGTATTAGCTGTACAACAGATGATAATTTGAATAATAAAACTGCGACAATCTAGCAGCCACAAAAGTCACAACTTCACAAATAAAAAGTAAAAACACTAAACAGTAAACAAAAAATTGGCTGGCCATGCTGCCACTTCAAGCATTGCTGGCTGAGTGAAATTTCCCTACTGGGCAGCTCCTGTTACATTATGATCGGTTTCCATACAGCATTTGGTATACACTCACTGGCCGTTGTCTCTGGCTACTGACAATGGCGCTACTAGACTATTTGATTAACTAAGCTTTCTACAATCTACTACAGAAGGACTCTCCTTTCAATGTTTGATATGTTTTGAAGTTGGAATCTTTTGATGAGTACAGATCAACAATTGGGAAATTTTAAATCTGTCTGTACAAGTCTGTGGTTAAGGACTTTCATAATGGAGTAACAGAGTAATCCTAGATTTTCCCAACTAAAGATCTCAAATCTCACAAAATTTCCAACTTTCAAGCTTCTAACCAACATTGGGGGGAAGAGGGGACACCCCCAACCCACCCTGGCGTGATGTCCCTGACTTTAATATATATGTCATTAAAACACAATGATATATATAATTATGTATACATAAAGGATGTATTGATTATGTGGGATGTAACTCTAGTGTGGCTAGCAGACCTCAAAGCAACATAAAAAGTCTATAAGAACATATGTCGTAAGTTCAATGGTTCCTGAAATGAGGCCTTCAAAGTTTCTGATAGAATTGTTAATAGCCCTACTTGATACACCCCTATTTGTATAGCTGCAGCCCTGACTGTGTATCAGCCATGATACATCACTTACAAGAGGTGCAACAGGGGTGTATCAAGTAAGACTATTAACAATTCAAGCAGAATCTTGAAAGGCCTTATCTCAGGAACCATCGAACATAAGACATATGTTCATATAGACTTTCTGTGAATTTACGTAACTAATAGGATAAAACACTTCCCACGTGCTAAGAATTTGAAATAGCCATGTAGAGAGGCAAAAGTTCAAAATAAATATTTGTGAAATTGTGTAGGCTATAAATAAACAAATATTTCTAGGTGAGGAATAAAAGTGAAATTTGCATGAAGGTAGAGCTCCCATTTCAGATAATATATTAAGTCTTAAGAAATAAAATTTCAAAGACAGAGTTGGAAATGGAAAGAGGGGTTTCCAAATTTTCAAAACTAAAAGAAACAATGTAGTATAAAACTTAATTTCAACAGGACGGTAAAGGAACAATTTCAAATAACCATAAGAGTATGATAATTCCAAATTTTAAACTGGGACGCCAGTAAGTAGGGGAAAGGGGGGTTATATTAACAGAAAACCACACTTTTAGGTGAGACAAAAAAAAATTAAGAATTCGCCAGAAATATAGTGGAATTGCTCCAAATAGATAAATAATTCTCAAATATTTGGAAAAAAAAGTGAGGCGTTGGTGAAATGGGGGGGATGAGTGGCGGGGTAGTTTTGAGGGAGATAAAGAGAGCTAGAATAATATAAAATTAAAATAAACTGATTTGTTGACTATCTTATCAATATAATATATACAAAGTGAGAGCTTAAGCATGTAGTGTACCTTATCTATATTACTTTTAAATTCCACTTTTGGATTATTTGTAATGGCAGGGATCAGTGTTATACAGATAACAGTATCAGTGAATGAGTAGAACTCTCTTGAACATTTTTTGAAAATTGTTTGTTTCTTGGCGCTCTTACATCAGTCCTCTTCCAGCACATTTTTGAAAATTATTAATCTCTAGAAGTTGGAGTCTGTTTTTAATAGTGATTGGACTTAATTAGTCCTCCCACACATATAGAGAGATAGTTGACAGCTCGAAAAGCTACTAGATCTATCTTCACATATTCAAACTTCAAGTCATGTGATTTACACCTGTCACTTTTGAAAGATATTATCAATACTTATAAAATAACTTACGAGCCTCTAATAAAATTTATGCATTTCTTGCAATAACTACCTTACTATTGCCCAACAAAGCTAAATCATCTGCGTATCCTAATAGCTGCAATGTACTGATTAATGTCATCCCGTTTCTACTCTCTTGCATTTTATGCGGCTGTTTGTTTTTCTATCCAATAATTTTTTTAAGTTTCATATCACATTCTCAATGGCTAAAAATTATAAATAATTTATTTTAACATTTCTGTGTTAAATGTGCATCAAAATTGCATTATTTTAAGATTGTGTATACTTTAGAAGGAGATTAGAGGAATCTATAATAATTAATGATGCAATAAATTTACATGCTAGCTTCCTTTCTAATAAGACCTGTGGCACAATGGAAACTTGTACAATTGTTTTGATAGCTAAGGTTTGATAGCTAAGGTCTGACAACTATGACTCATATTATGCCAAACCCTCACTCACAATTTAATGCTGGGAAAGTAAATAGAGATTGTCGGGGAGAGATTAGTTGACTAAGGGGCTGAGGAAGAACTGGGGTGTTGGTGAGTAATGGTGGACTGGGAGGTAAGGAGGCGTATTTGTTTGGCTAAAGAAACAATGAAAATCTACAAAGACTTCTGAAAATACTGGCCAGTTCTTGCAAAAGGATAGAAAGGAAATTCAAGTTATCAAGTTAATAGTGATAAGTGAGGGAATGTGTAAAAAGTTGAGAACAGGATGAAATAGATTCACATCCATTTTAAAAAACTGATCTTGTAAAGGTAAAAACTAAACACCAAATGCTTCCAGAATAATCCGTGTGGCTTAAGTGCATTTAAAATATTCAAATAGTATGATAAAATTCCATAAATATAAGTGGGTGTTTCAAAATACTGTTTTCTATGAGATAATAAATATTTAATGTTTTATAATATGATCAGGTGATCATATTTTAGTCTTTACAAAATCATTTATAACAAATCACCATGTCACATACAAAAAACTAGCTATTTCCAATTAGTAGATTTTAAAATAGCAAAGAATCAAATGTCTTTACAAAGGAAAATGAAAAAGAAAAGAATTAAAATAAATAAATAATTTTTTAAGTTAAAACTGTCAGAATCATTTATTTGGTGTCAACAATTAGATTTCTCTTTTGTTTTGATATGCCAACACCCTTAAAACACTCATTTAACCTGTTGGATGGGGAAAGTATTTTTTTGGAGGCAATTTCCTGATGTTTTTGTCGGAGTAGTTTACCATTAACACAAATACATTGCTCATCTGTCCAGTTAGAAAGTGAGAAAAGAATGCAAAAATGTCTCACTTTGGGGACGATGCTTGTATCTGTTGCTAATAAATACACCACAACTTTAAAGTGAATTTTTATGAAGTCAATGTTTTCAACCTCTTCTACACACTTAAACTGAAATTGGGAAAAAAGAGGTGGGTGGGGTGTGTTAACAGAAAACAAAACTTTTTGGAGGCCTAAATAAAATGGCAGTAGTGTAGTGGGATTATCCAAATAACCTAATCATTTTTAATATCTGAATTATCTAAGTGGCGGTTTGTGAAATGGGGTGAGGAAGCAGGGGTTTGAAATTACAAAAAATTATATAAAAAACTACTTCTCACTGTGGTAGAAGATTGAAATTTGTCAGACAGGTATAAGAGCCATTTCAAACACGCTAATGACAAATTAAATTTCAAAATGAAGAACTGAAAAATGTAAAAGGGGGTGTCCTCCCTAAAACTTTCCAAAGCAAATATAACTTAACACTTCCCTTGAGGTATAAAATTACAGTATTTACTTACATAGAGGGCCAACACCAAATAATATGAAGAGTTTGAACATTTTTACTTTTAAACTGTACACCACAGTGGGGGAAATATTCGCCACTACTAGTTGCTTAGGTTAGTATCGTAAATCACAAAAAATACAAAAGGTATTGTTTCCCTGGTTTGAAGAAGTGAAAAACATGCAGCTTGACATGTATTTTTGTGATTCATTTAAAAAAATATATAACAGTGAATATGTGTTATGCTACAAAGTGATTTCAACTTACCATCTCAAATTGAAATCTCAAAAGTAAAAGTTAATCATCATTAGGTCAGGTGATACATTTTTATTTCAGCTACCCTGTACTATTTAAGGTATAAATGTACTAAATTAAAATTATAGTGTTATCAGGTGGAGCACCATCATATTGATAGATATAGTTCATAAAAAATTTGTAATACTTTCTCAAACAAAGCACATTATAACTCGGAAGTATTTCAATGGATGGTCTCTATGCCTAACTTTAAATATGCCTTATAACCTTATAATTTCAAAATATGCAAAACTATCTTTCAATATGGCAAAACTATAAACTCCAAGACCACCACAAAGGGAGACTACTGTTACCATGAAGCCAGGTCCAGACTTCCACTCGGAGAAACTTACGAGCACCCTCTCAGTAGCTATAAAGCTTGGTCTAGTCATTGAAAACTATGTTATTATTGGTTCTTGACATGAATATCCTAGTGGCATAGCTAGGTTTTATGTTGCCCGGGGAAAATAGTAAAACATCCCCCACCCCTTCCACATCATACAAAAATAAAATGAGCTCAAAGATTATATAAATTTTAGTTTTTTGATCAGTTATCCCAATCAATAAACTTAGACAAGATTTTTTTTAACTTTACTTACAGTCAAAATTTCCTCAAGGAGAACATTGCAATCCTCCTTTATGACAGTGCACTTTGGATGGTTCAATTTAAAAGCCTGGGCTGCAGACTCGTCATTTTCAACAGCCCACTTAATCTCTGCCACCCCACTTTGAACCAGTCCTTCTGATAGTCCTGTTCAGAAAACATTTGAAATATAAGCTTGGATAAAATATTCCATGGGAAACAATTCAAAGAGCTATGTGATGTTACCATAAAAAAATTTACTGCAAATATGTACTTTTCAAAATTTAACATATTCAAGATATGCTCCTTTCTCTTTTACAGGATTCAAAGCTGTATCACTTATTTGTTTGTCTATGAATAATGATAAATATGTTTGTTGTGAATGGTGTATAAATGTAATTGTCTGTCTAAGAATGGTAAAGAGTAGATATATGTGCTTGTTTGTCTATGAATGGTGAATAGTGTACATACATATATGTTGGTGAATGGTAGATAATCAATGTGCTTATTTGTCTAAAAATATTAGATATAAGTGTTTGCTAGTGAATGATGGGTATAGGTACTTGTGGGTACCTATGTGAATGGTAAATATTTAATATGTGTGAATGTTTGTCTTTGAATGATGAATAATAGATATATGTGAGTGTTGGTTCAAAAATGTTGCACAGTGAGACACAATAATGGATTTTTATTATATTTTTAACTTAGCTCTACATTCTAATACCATTACTAATTATTAACTATGTATCATATGAGAGAAGGATGAGAAAGATTAATAACAGCATATTGGCTACCAACCCTTAAACTATCCAACTAACCTAAAGTAAAAAATTTCAGGGAATATTAATAGTGTATTTTTTAGCGATTTAAACTCCCCAAATTTATTAAACATGGTGAAGGAAGTAATGTGACCAAATTGCATAAGCATAGGCTGACCATTCATCCAGTTTTTGGCAATTTTTCCTGTATCTGTCAATATCCCGGATAAAATAAGATCTGTATTAAAAATGCAAGGTATTTTTTAAAAATTGCTGTGCAGTATCAACTACGTGGGCATTCGTCATCACCAAATCCAATTTTGTTTGTTCCTGTTAAGATTTTAAAAAGGAAATTAAAGTGAATTATAAATTTTAAAAAATCAGGGGATAAAATTGATTAAAAATGTATATTATATTTAAAAATGTATTAATTTTTGTGTTCATAAACATATTTATATCATATTAATTGTATTTGAAACTTTAAATCTTTTCCAGAATTTAAATTTGTATTGTAATAATTTTTTTATGATCATACATTAAATTAACAAAGATAAAAATGTTAAAATTATTCTTCCCTTGATTTTTTTTGTCCTGTTCTCGATTGGCATAAGTAAGAGATTGTCGGACTAATTTAGGCCTCTCTGTCTAATTGTATGTATGCATGCATGTGTGTGTGTGTGTGTATATATATATATATATTATATATATATACCATATATGATATATACTATATATATATATATGATATATACTATATATCATATATATATAGTGTTCAATTGCTACTTTATTGATGATATACCTGAGATTGATACCTGATGATATATCATATATATATTGTGTTCAATTGCTACTTTATTGATGATACACCTGAATGAAATGAGAGAAAGGTCTCACTGTACTTCTATTTTTTCTTTTAATTCTCCAGGTGATTTCTAGTAAATTAACTTTTAAATTAACTTTTGTAAATACATGTATTTAGTTCAGTAATTTAAAAAGAGTGTGGTATTGCTAATCTGAACCTAAAATTGTCAAGGATGTTCAGATTATCAATTTTTTTGCATTAACAGATTGTTCTGATTTTCATGGGATGATAGAAAAATTGTACAACATCATTAGCCAATAATTTATTGATATATTATTATTCATTAATTGATTATTTTATGGCTTATTTTTATTTATCTGGGGTATTTAACATGCACTCTCTGAACTGACTGATTATATCAACACGCAAGAATGTCTATGAGCAAGAGCGAAAGGCCCTATTCATTTTGCTGGGAAAGGTATTTTCACATCTTTTTCAGGAGTATTTTAAAAGTCACAATTGCCACTGGACCAATGGCTTTACTTCCCATCTGAATAAATTTGCTACAGATTTTTATCGATCAAGAAAAGTCCGTCCACCCCAAATGGGTTGGTTCTGTTAGAGACTCAATGAAACTTATTGCGTGAGGTTGGCGAAGACTGGTGATTACAGGCAGAGAGATAGGAAAGTCAGTATGTGATATAGCGGCGTGTGGACATAATAAGGCGTGTGCGAGTGAAGGTCGTAAAAAGGGGTTGTGTTCGTATATGTGTGTAGCACATGTTATGTTGGATCACCAAGTGTGCAATAACTAGACCATGTGTGGTACAATAGTTCTAATCCATGAACATCAGGTCCTAAGGCGAGTACTTTACCCCAAGACCCTCGAGGTCACTATGTCTTAATAATTTGGCTTTGAAACACATTTACGTATCTTTGTGGGGTATTTATTTATATAAAAAAATGGATGCATACACAAAAAATGTTCCATGGCTAGTTTTATTAATTTCTCTTGCCTTTATGAAGAGTGCCTAAAATCACAGATTTCTTTTTTAGACTTAAGATACATATTTACTCTAAATTTCGCTATAATTGTGAAAAATGGGTTTTTGTGTTTCTTTATTATTATATAGCCAACTATCTTCTTCTGGTGCATTTGTTTATTTTTATGCTGTTAGCAAAGGTTAAGGTCGGTACACAAGAGTCAACGTCCGAGAGGAAAACACTAGCTACAAATACACTTAATGGCTAATTAACACAACAAAGGTTAGCGTGAGCACAGAAAGACGCGGTTGGTTTTGAAAGAGAAAAATAACTGTGAAAGTGAAAGTGGGTGATTGTTAGTTCTTGATACTCGCGCTACTGCAGCGCCTATCGTGATTGGTGCAGTGGTTAGATCGTGCAGCTTAGTCAGTTACTCCAACATACGCTTAAAACTATTTTTATTAATGTTTATTTAAATGATCAAATGTGTCATGAAAAAAAAAGTGAAATATTAAAATATTATCACAAACAATAACATTCTACAACTATAAGGAGTCAGCACCAATGATGGAACTGAACGGTGCTTTAGCGATATTCCAGAGTTCTAAATAAATGCGTGGTTTGAGATATACAAATTTCTATAGGGATGGTGACACAAAGAGTTACCTTAAAGTGAGTACTGCAAATTCTTATGGAAATACCTTCATAAAAAAAGAGAATGTATATATAATTATCAAAAACGATTTGTTAATGCACCAAGAAAAAATGTAAAAGAATAAAAATTTGGCGGTAAGGGAAAATTGACACATTCTCATGATCGACAAGTTACATAACTACTTTGGCATTGCTTTATATGTTAATACTGACAATGTTAAAAATTTGAGTGGAGCAATTTGGGCTACTCTTTAGAATATAACTGCCTGTAAAAACCAATCTCTCTATGGTAAGTGTACTGAGGTATGTCAAGGTCGGTGTTTGTAACAAAAGCTAAGACAGTCGATGCTTTGGAACTCTAAAGCCAGCCTAACTTTAGACATTGTTCACAATATGAAGCATGTCTGTGAGCCACTCACAGACCCATGAATGCTTAAAAAGTGCATACACGAATGATTTAATTTGCTATTTCAAATTGATTTTTGGGGTGACAAATGGTTTATCTAAAAAGGACTCAGTAGAATTGTAAATCAATTCAACTAGTTTCAACAGCTGTTTGAATCTTTGAATTACATCTGGTTGCACTAATTCAAACTGGTTGATTCTGTAGATATCTCAAACCAGTTAAACAGGGTTACATCTGAAACAGAATGATCCAGTTTCAACCAGAAAAAATCTTGGTTGAATTTCAACAAGTTTAAACAAGAATTTACACCAGGGTAACCTATATTTGGAGCTAAATGGTTTAGCATGTTTTTAAATTAAACATAATCTTGAATACCTAACCTCTAAACTAGTATTGAAGCATATATGGCATATTTTGCTAAATAAAACATGTAGGTGTAACTTTACCTCCACATCCAGCAAATAAGTCCATCGTTCTAAGTTTGGACTTCAGTTTAGGCCACTCCTCAAGTGGGCTATTCTTTCTTTGATTGTTCTGCAAAGAGAGAAAGAGACTAGATAACAAATGTCGGGACACATGTTGACTTAATAGTGAAACAAATATACATATTTCTTAAATGAAAATATTTAAATCATAGATTATACATGTTTAATGTTCTTTGACTGGCCTCAAGAGATCAAGACTAGAATTGTATTCATTTTATTGTAATCGAATAATGGAATATTTACTATAACCTGTTTTGCTATGGATCCAAATATATAAAATATGATTAGCAACTAAATCAAAACAATTCAGAACTTTGAATAAAAGTAAAAAAATAACCCTTATAGCAAAACATACATCAAACCACATGTACTTCAAAACTATAACAGTCAAGCTGCAGCAATGACAACTATTACAAGTACAACAAATAATGTAGGCAATTGTCTTAACACTTACATCATTTTGGTGTATTTAACTAACTTTCAAATATTTTTCACCTACACACTTTTGACTTCCCTAAAAAAAATTTTTTTTACTAAACACTATAACTACAGTGGCAATTAGTCAGTTCATACACTATTTAAAGGAGTCAAAGATATAATCTTAAGCAATGGCGTATCACTGCTGATGGTATTCTAGTAATATGTAACTTCAAATAGAGGAGTGAAGAGAAAGATAAATCTGATTGAGCATTCACTAAAATCAGAAGACATCTGATATTATAAGCTAGATGTGTGGCAAGAGAAAAGTTATGAAGAGTAGCAGGGGTGGCGATAATAATTTACTAAATATCAAAATTGGAGCAGATACAGTAGTGGTAGTAAGACAATTTTGGTTATTTATGAAGTAAGATTAAAACAGATTGGCAAAACAAAGTGGTATCAAAAGCAGAATAGCATACGCGAAAAAGCTTTCTTCAAGAAAAGAAGCCCACTGGTATCAAATATTAAACTTGAACTGAGAATTTTTTTTTTTTTTAAGATTGGATGTTTTGAGCTGGCTGGATTTTGAAGAGTTTTCTGGGAGAGAGAGAAATAAATAAAAGAGAAGCATTTGAAATGTGGTGCTACAGAAGGATAGATTTCAAAAATTGGGTGGACTGAGAGAAGTATAAAATGAACAGGTTCTATAAATGATAGGGAGTAAAATAAGTATATGGAAAAAATCCTATAAAATGGAGAACTAGCATGGCGGGGCACATTTTAAGCCACACAGGATTGATTATTTGTTAATGGAGTTACAGACTATGAATAAAAATAACAATGGATATCAGAGAGCTAGTAAATGTAATGAAATTAATCAATTTGACTTCAAAATTCAACCCAATGGTTCATGGAAGTCAATAAATGAGCATTTAAATTTAAAAAAAATCTTGTGCTGGTATTTTCATGTGGGTTAAAGGCGGTCCGTGGAAATGACGGAGCTCACAGCTAGTTTCAAAAGTTTGGCTTGTGTTAGATCTGGTTTTAGTTGAATACATTATTCAGTCAACCTTCTGTCGGCCCTGAGGTCAGTGACTACATACTTGATGGACACCAGTACAGTAGTCTGGGGTCAAGCACACACAACCAACATGAGAAAATACAAACATTATGTGTATCAAAACAGAGTGTAGAGCAAAATGGATTATTAAACAAAGCAAAAAAAACTACTGATAAATATAACCTAGAGCTGAAATTTTTGAAATAAGCACACTCACTAGAATATTAAAGTAAATATGTGTGAAATTAGCTAAAATAGCTTGTTTTTAATTTGAGTTAAAATAAGACTTTCAAATCAATAAAACTGTTTGGGAAAATAATGCAAATGATTGGCCTCATTTATTTAAGAACAAAATGAAAATGCTTACAAAGATATTATAGCGGAGGTTCTTTGCTATGTAGGATGATTAATTTTGTGAGCTAATTGTTATAAATATATTTTTTGGGAAAAAACTTTGAACACAAATAATATAGCCTAAGCTTCGATTTTAAATAGATTGCATTCAAAATACTATTAGGTGCAATGCAGTATCTTGTTAAATTTCTGAAACTACCAAGTTTAGATGTGTTTTCTAAAATCTCAAGCCAATTACTTCTGATATAAGAGAGATGTTTAAATTTTGTAACCATTTAAGAATTGGTTGTTGTTTAGGAGAATAATGAATAAATCAATTTGTAGGATATTGTTTAATGGAATTTTCAACGATTGTATCACCTTAACTTTAATAGATTGATGTGTACCTCACATTTCTTTGATCTAATACATTTTTGAGTATTATTATTAGTGATCATTGTGTTTGCTAAGGGAAGGTATAGTTAGTTGTATTTGAAGGGTAGCCATTGATAAATAATAAAGAGTAAAGTGTATGAGAAGCCCATGTGAATGAAATTGATTCAGCAACATTACATTTAGGTGTTAATATCTAGTTTATATTAAACTGTAAATCATCACTTTTACAAAACATAGGCTAATCTCTCAATGTGAGAAATATTATTATCAAGAATAATATTGTAGTCCTAAATGAAAACTGTAAATATAATTAAGCTTAGCTCATTCCATTTGGATCATGGAAAAAAAAAACTGGTTTATATAATAACTTAGTTACTTTTGAAGAACTTTTTCATAAAGATATGACTTACTTTAAATAGTCGTCCCACATTTATGGCTGTAGTGGGTACCTTCTGAAGTACACCTGTTGTACTATTGTACATTTTTTCAAAGAAAAATCTATTTGGTCCTTTCAATGTCCACTTGTCAATAGACTCATAAATGTTACCTTTGTAAGAAATATTGCACTTTCCTACAACCTTGCTCATTTCCACAAGAAATTCTGAAAAACAATATTGAGCTTGAAAAAAATGAATGTATTATAAAAATAAAGAGAAGGAAATATAATGCCAATATCAAGTTGCATCAAGTTTTTTAGTAGCACAACTAACATTTCAAAGAAGGGAAAACTGAAGTGATAAATAAAATTGTCTTATATAGACTATTATCTCACTCTTTTGTCTTATATATTAGCTCTAGATGACAGTTTTACTTGTAAGCAAGAATCACTTATTTCATTCAGCTCTACAAAGTTTAAAATTGCACTTTTAACAAAACACATTTTTGTTGTTCCCTTCTGTTTTAAAATGAGATTGAAACTAAATACCATTAAAATATTTCAAATGTCTTTAAAATCCAAACAAAGCTAATTTTTATTTTTAGAAAGGCAATGCTACAGTGTGTAGGCAGGATAACCAACAGCTTTTATTCCCAGCTACTTTATGCAGATACTAGCATTTTTTTAATGTTACGGTAGCTTTATTGTTTAATCCACCAGTATTTTGTGTTCTTTATTGGTGAGAATGTAAATACAAGATTGTCATGTGATTTAAATTTTATACTGGCTATAATTTTATTACATATTTTACTTAGTTATATGTATTTTCTTGTGAATTCATAAACAAACTATGTAAATATTATTATTTTTTATCATAGATAGTAGAGAAAGACATTTCATGCATGAAAATATTTTGCATAGATATAATCTCAAGTACCAAAAATACCCTTTGCCTTTTAACAAACTGGTATTATGAACAGTTTAAAACAAAATATTACCAAATAAAAAACAATCAAACTCTTCACAAAATAGTAAAATATCTAATTTAGTAAATAAACAATATGTGTGTTGAAAATATAGTGAGTTATGTTTTGTTTGAGATATAACTGTTTAGAAACATACCATTACAAATAAAAAACAATGTAATAATATTGATGTGATAGTGATGATGATGATGATGATGATGATGATGATAATAATTTAACCAAACACAAAAACCTATGCACTAATATATCTCAATAAATCATATTGTTCATCTAATTAGAGTAAAATATACTTTAAGCTCTTCTTACTCCTCATCAGTGGCGCAGGAACGTTTTTATTTGGGGGGGTAAAAATAACCCTGTTGTCTTATAGGGGATAATATTTTTGAGATTAAAAAAAGAACAGGAAAATGTAATACACCTTCCCTCACACTACACGAGTGATTGGTTCTGATACATAATCGCGTAACACAAAAACGCAAGTGAAATGATTTTAACATGAGTGATATAAGGATTACTCCAAAGGAAATAAAAACCTAAAACTTGTAAATGAATGCCATTTTTTAAAATGTACCTATATAACTAGTACAATGCATTAGGTAGCCTACACCTATTGGCAATCTTTAATCCCCTGAAATTTGTAAACAAACACAATTTTTAATCGATATATCTAATTAATACAATGCTACAGGTACACTTACTGTTAATATTCAATCGCATGATAAAATAACCGGATTTGGCAAATCTGGATTATCACTATCTTGCTCTTGACGGTAGGCTCTTGCTCTCTTGACGACGCTTGGACTGGAAGCTAGCTCTTCATCTCTTGAAGGTCCTGGGACAGTAAGCTCTTGATCTCTTGAAGGCCCTGGGACAGTAGAATCTTGCTCTCTTGAAGGCCCTTAGATGGTAAGCTCTTGCTCTCTTGAAGGCCCTTGGAAGGCAAGCTCTTGTTCTCTTGACGGCCCCTAGACGGTAAGCTTGACGGCCCTTGGACGGTAAGCTCTTGCTCTCTTGAAGGTCCTGGGACGGCAGACTCTTAATCTCTTGAAGGCCCTGGGACGGTAGACTCTTGCTCTCTTGAAGGCCCTTGGACGGTAAGCTCTTGCTCTCTTGAAGGCCTTGGGACGGTAGAGACTTGCTCTCTTGAAGGCCCTGGGACGGTAGAGACTTGCTCTCTTGAAGGCCCTTGGATGGTAAGATCTTGCCCTCTTGAAGGACCTTGGATGGTAAGCTCTTACTGGCATGAAGGCCCTAGGACGGTAAGCTATTTCTGGCATGAAGGCCATGGGATGGTAGGCTCTTCCTCTCGTGAAGACCCTTGGATGGTAGGCTTTAGTTCTTCGAAAGACACTTGGACGATACGCTCCTGCTTTCTTGAAGGTCCTGGGATGGTAAGCTCTTGCTCTTTTGAATGCCTTGGGATGGTAGGCTCTTGTTTTCTTAAAGGCCCTGGTATGGTAGACTCTTGCTTTGTTGAAGGCCCTGGGACGCTAAGCTCTTTCTGGCATGAAGGCCCTAGGACGGTAGGCTCTTGCTTTATTGAAGGCAAGTATGGTAGTCTTTAGCTCTTCGGAAGACCACTTGAACGGTACGCTCCTGCTTTCTTGAAGGCCCTGGAATGGTAAGCTTTTGCTGTTGTGAAGGCCCCGGGTGTTTAAACTGACGATTTTCAATTTCTTTGATGAAATTGAAAGACTCAATTGACGGGTAGCATTTTCCCTCTCTCTATAGAGTTATTTGTAGCAAGCCAAAGAACTCTGGATCTCTCTGGCAACTTTTGTGCTTCTATCCATGTTAGGGTCATTCTCTTCAATGATTCTAATTGCACTGTCAATGTGCTTAAATAAATCAGCAAATTGTTTTGTTGGAAGTTGTTTGATAGGCTCAACAACATAAGGCTCTTCCTCTTCATTCCTTATGCCTTTCTCCATTTCTAGAAGATCTTCATTGGTGAATTCTGTTGATTGGGATTGGAACAATTGATCCAAATTTGCCTTATCTATGTCTCCAAATCCAACATCTTTCTATGAACGATGTCATGTCTTGAATTGGAAAGCTCGTGGTCAGGATCAAAATCATGAGAATCGGAAACTTCAGGCCAAACATTTTTCCAAACTCCCTTCATACAGGACTGTTTAACTTCTGACCATGCATATCCAATGTTGTCAATACCACCCCCTAACACCAAACTGTGCAGGAAAGATCAACGCTTTCACTGGAATGTGTGTACACAAGGACACACCACCATTGCACAGGATGACTGCGAAATTCCAGCTGAACATGCACTATTATTGTATTTCTTTGAATCGTGTTATAGCGAAAACGCGTAACGTGATATCACGTATAACGAGAGATAACTTATTTAATGATCCCACTGTGCATTTTTCTCATTTATTTTAGTTAATCCAAACATTAGAATTAACACACACAAAACATATTAAGAAAAATGTTATCTGATGCAGCTCAACTAAAATTTACAAAACACTGAAAATTAAAGTAGATTTCCATAGACCTTTGCCCTATATTTGTTACTAGCTATAAAACCACTAACCATTTTTGCCATTTCAATTTTGTTGAGCCCCTCAAGTGATTTAGTCTACATTGCCTCATCGTGGAGCGAAGATAGTTTTTAATGCATCCAAGCATTAAAAAACTTCTTTCTGCAGTAGCTGACATAGCTGGTATCACTATCAGAGTTTTCAAAATCTCTTCAGTGTATGCTTCAAGCAAATTTTATTTTTATTATGTTAACATAGTGTAAACATTGTATCTTACCTCAATAAGATGTTTACATTATCTAAAAGTTTTACTATATTATTTTGGGGGGGTAAAAATGATACTTTTTACCTCCCTCATTTTGGGGGGGGGGGGGGGTAAAATTTACCCCCGTACCCCCTAGTTCCTGCGCCACTGCTCCTCATTACCATTACCCATAGAGTAAAGGTTTCCATTTTAGTTCTGCATACTTTCAAAAGTAATACACTTTCTTCCTCCAACTTGTGAATTCTAATAAATAAAGGTATAATATCTGTTACAAGTGTACAATGGGTATAAATAAATATGTTCTAATGATCATTAAAAAAAACTCAAATACATTCAAAAATCAATCAATGTCTTCTTACATTTGATGGAAAACCATATTTATTTTTTCTTAGCACCGCATCTGTATATAATCTAGAAAAAACCATATTTATCTATGAAAATGTACCTTAAGACATGTAGCACCGCAGGCTGCAAGTGTGTGAGGTTTCTAAAGTGATTTATTTATTTCCTTATAATCAATTAACAGGAAAGCTTTTAGACTTATTGGAGAAGATTTTCACATATACAAAGATCCATCCATTTACTTTGTAAATAGTTTCTTTATATTTACCTAGATAATACAAATTTAAGTTTTAAAAGATAGTTTTAAGTACACTGTATTCAAAATGGGAGAACTTTCTGTAAATGGTTTTCATTACATAGCAGTGGTTTATTTCTGTATAATACTTAGTATTTTAATGTGAATTATAAGCTAAGCATTTGTAACTACCCTTAAAGTTTTTTTAATCAATTTAATCTTTTTGTTCATATTCTCGATTAAAAATAATGGTTTTATACTAAACTCAAACCTGATAAGTTTGCTCAAGAATATTTGTATAAATTTTTTTCAAATTACAAACTAGTCTAAAACAAAATAGTGAGTTATAGCATTTTATTAGCATAGTGAACTAAAAAAAAAACAAAAAACACTCACACGCGCACGCACACACACACACACACACACACCTATTTTATCTATTTAACTTGCCTACACTTTTATTTACATAGATTATTGGGACCGAATGGATTTTTAATGGATATCAATTCGGTCTCAGTCTCATAAAGAGTTTGTGTTGTTATATTATTATTGTTATTAGTAGTAGTGGCATATTCTGAGAACTTGTACGGGACTCACTCGAGAGGTGGGCAAACATGAAATCTGATGAAAAAAGTATAAAAAAATGTGATTTATCTAATCATTTTAATTCATCTACATGTTATTTGCACCTCAAAAGCAAGGAGAAACTAGAATATAAAATGCAATGAGAAATCACAGATTTTAATAAATTGACATCTTTTTAGATTGGTTTGTTGTTTCATATTCATGTTAGTAAGTAAAAAAAGGGTTTCTTTGACAAATAACACTAAACATAATTATTTAATGTGCGTTTGAATTTACATACAAATTGAGACCAATCAATGACTACTTTAATTAAAAGACATCTTTAAAATGAAAAAGTGTGAGAAGATACATTTACAGAAAGAAGCTGTTTTAGTTATGATGCCATATCCTTTCATGCAGCTCTTTGTCTTCATTTGTGTACCAGTATTTGGTTCATCGGCCTAGCCTAAGAAGCCGGGAGAAATTTTATGATGTAGTCACAGAGGACTTTGCCAAGAAACATGGTAATAATACTCCTTGGTGTTTTTAATTATGCTTCCTGATGTTTTGACTGTGATAATTTCGCTCTCCAAGATGTACAAAACATACTGACCTTGTATGGCAGAAAGTGGGAAGCTTTTAAAATTAGGGAAACCTCCAAATATCCTTCAGGAAATATTCCGAAATGTGTTTGACATAAACAAGGAAGAAAAAGTTTGGAGCTGCATGTATTTGACAACAAACACAGAGCTAAAACTTGCATGAGAATGATGTTGAATGATTTAACTGTTATCAGAGGCCAAAGTGCTATTATGGGATGAGTCAACCATAGTACTGAGCTATGCACTAGATGTGATCATTTGTTGCAGAATATATTATAATCATTTCCATATGGGAGAAAGGTTTTACTATTGGATGCATGACTTCAGGTAGTGTTTATCAACTCTTCTGCATGCTCATAGGATAGCAATCGCCCAGACAAGTATTAAATATTATCAGCTGTGGAAGGAGTTTAGAATTCTCAAACTAAAAAATAGCCTACGGGAAATTGACAGTAACTTCCGTCATTGGCGGATGCAATTGGTTAATGGAAAACTGAAAAAAATACAGCCTGAACGAAAATATCATAGAAGTGCCATAGGAAATTTTGACACACAGCTTAGTAGTTTACGGAACAATTGTCAAAAGGTTTAACATAACTGATATATCAAATGGTCATTCTGCGTCCGCAAAATGATGAAGTTGCTCAAATTAAAGAGGAGGTATTGAGTATTTTAGAAGAAGTCCATTGTTTCATTAGTGTGAACTCAATTGACTGTAAGGATGAGCTGAGAAAAGGCAAATATCCAGTAGAGTTTTTAAACAGTTTGATGCTCCCAGTTATACTGCTACACAAGTTAAGCTTAAAAATAAGCAGTATAGTAATCCTCTTGGGGTTCTTATAGACTAAACAGGAACTATGTAATGGAATATGTCTAGGAGTGACAAATTTGGATAAAAATCTAATCCATGCAACAATCTTAAAAGGTTTATCTCAAGGGAATGTATGTTCATTACTGGCAATTGATTTGGTTTTTGTAGACCCTGGCATCCCTTTATTTTGAGGTGGAGGCAGTTCTCAGTTAAACTAGTGTTGTCAATTACTATAAAGTTAGTTTTTTTAGCATAGTGTTCACTACCTGATTGGGTTATACACTATTAATTAGTTACAAGTTGAAACCTTAGACGGGGTTAGTATATATACACCTTCCCAACCCCATTTTCAACCATGGCCACAGACAAGGTATACACCAGCCACACCCTTCAGTTTAAAATGGCTGTGCTCTGTGGGAGAGCTTAAGTCCTTCAACAAGAGTATTGCAAGGTGCCATCAAGGGTATTAAAAAAAACATGGTTTCACTAGATAGAGGACATAAATATCTATCTCGAGTCAAACAAACAGCTTCCACAAAGCTAGGTTAAGGTAGCGACCCAACCCCTCTTCACATAATCATAACTCACAAAGAGCTTACAAGATTTCTCATTACAATTACTATGATTCCTTTGTGGTGAACATGTTAAAAGTGAGTCGCTTAGCAAGTGCACATTTGAAAGTGCTTTTATCATTGAGCATGGACATGGACTCAACCTATCTCATGAAGTTTAGCTGAGGATCTGGTATATCCTTGTCTGTAACCATGATCAATTGTACCTGGCTTTTTTTGGGAGGAAGAAATTAAATTGAAAATGTACTTGAATTTGATTAAAGTGGCAGGGAGAAACATTTAGTAAAGTACACCCTCGGTACAACTGGCCGGGATTTGAGACCTGACCTTCTCGTCACCAGCAGACCAGATTGAAATTCAGTTTGCTTGCACATTGATGCAGGTTAATAATATTTATGCAAAATGTATTTATTAAATATCTATAATTCTCTATAACCATTTGGTTGATTTTTAACAGATTATTTTATTGATTACGTTTCTCATATTCAAATTTTGCTTTTTTAAAGTAATTTTAAAATTTCAAAATTGTAGTGTGTGTAGTCTGTCAAAGAAACCACGGGCTCCTTCACTCCCCCTTTTCCTCTAAAGTAAGCTATCTGGTCTCACTGTACCGGCAACATTTTTACAAGATTGGGAATTTTCAATGAAAACAAAGACCCCGGAACTCGTCTCCTTCAATTCTCATTATCACCACAAACTTAACCAATATGCCATCACCGCTAACTATAGGCTGTGAAGAATTCATCAGTCCAAATAGTTCATTGAACACGTGTTCCTTGGGCATGGCGTTGATAACGTTTATCATATCTCACAAGGTAGTCCAGCCATTAGAACCGTGTTCAGGGTATTGACTGATGAGACCATTTGGAAGAACTACACACAGATGGTAGGGTAACAGTAGAATGGACCTGAAAGAGAGAGGGGTTAATGAGGTGGACTGGATAGAACTAGCTCAGGATAGGGATAGGTGGTGTACTTTTGTAAATATGGCCATTAACTTTTGAGTTCCAAATGCCATAAAGTCCATCAACTTAAGAATATTAAAAATATTGCTATACAAAACTTTGGTTATTTTAATATGTAGTTGGTTTATGTATTTATCAATAAATTATTTAAATTATTTAGTGCATATTAATGACAGTATAATATATATTCCTTAGACGAGAAAGTTAATTATGCACCTGAAACATTACACCTATTTTTACTACTTTTGTTTTTCAAATGTTGACAATACTCAATCTATGCTCTAATTTGGCCATTCTCACGAAAAAGGCAAGATTAATTTCCTAAAACCCTAGTATAATATAAATGTTAAAATTTTATAATATTTAAAATCTATTTTGATTTACACACACTCTAAAAGTACCATACCTATAAAATTAGCTAGCCACGACACTTATGAAATTTGGAAATAAGCTCAGTGGCAGATTTAGAATGCACCCTTAGGCACAATTATAATATGTGCCCACCTCCCAGAATGTTTTTGTCAAGGGCTTTAGGAAGTTTTTGGAGGAAAGAGGTGTTGGGGGAGGAGTATAAATTAGTATTTGAGAAAAGATTTCTACAAAAGATAATCAGGCATGTTACATTGTACATGACCTACAGTAGCGTGGCTTAACATTATGAAGAAGGGGAGACCGACATCAGTTACAAAGCGATTGCAAAGTACAGTTATTTAAAACAGAATACTGTCATTCTGACTTTAATTTTTAATTTTTAAATGTAATTATTAAAAACAGAATATTTTAACCAGAATAAAAATGTCATCCAAAATGTGCCGCCCCTAGGCCCGTGCCTAGTGGGCCTATAGTGTAAATCCACTTCTGAATAAGCTTACATAGAGAATATAATTTCCACCCCAAAAGTGTTGAGGTTAAGATTTTAACATCAGATATAGCTAATTTTAGTACTTAAAAAACCTATCTTACCCTTGGTTATCTACAGGGTCCGGGACAAAGACAGTTTAAAAACATAGATCGTCAAAACCAAAGTATTATGAACTATCTGGGCTGATAGAACTAGAGTGTACAAAATTACAAACACATGAAAGAAAATACTTTAAGAACTGGCCTAAAGTTAACATATTGTGCTGCCATCTCTTATTGCACCAGCAAATGAAACTCTATAGAGGCCAGGACCATTATTATTATTATTATTTTGGCAACAGCTGTTTATGATTGTATTATTCATTTTATTCATAATAAGAATTTTGTTTATCTTAAAGTAAAGGTGAAAAAGTCACTTATTGTTATTTAAATTTTCATTATTATTTTTCTTAGGTAAATATGACATTATAACGAAAAAAAGTGTGCCAGGACAATGAAATGTTGAAAAAAAAAAGCTATATATCAATTATTATATTCTTTCATTTCAACAATGTAGCCTAAAGTTTATTTTATTGTATATTTACAATTTTTTAATCTAGCACAAGTCAAATAATTTAATTAATAGGCAGAGACTGATATTTTTCAGTTTTGTGAGAATTATCCAATTAGAAGGAAAACTACATACATCCATGCTTCAATATTTTACCTTCATCACTCCAATAGAGAAGGTTGAGTTCTGTAGAGGTGGCGAGTTGTTCATTATTTTGTATATCCTCTGGTCGATAAAACCTCTTCACTCGTACCCACAACTTACCCTTGGGCACCACACCCTTTTCCAAACAAGAGTCTGCCACTATAGACAAGATGTAACCAATGCAGAAGGGTGCTGGGGTATCTATGTTAGAGCCTTTGATATATTCTGAAGACTTTCTATACATCTCTGGGTATATGTTTTCATCTACCTGAATAAGGACCAATTATTTAAGTTAAATTCCTTGATTAGAAAGAATGTAATTAATAACATATTTAATAATTTACATATTACATTTTTATGTATGCTTTTATATTTTAGTTGTAATATATCATCTAATAAAATAATATTTGATTTAGGTCAACATTGTGTTGGTTTTACTTGAAAAAACAAACACCAGAAAGTTTTTTTAATCCTTTTTAAATAACTTTATTCTACTTTTTATGTTAAGGTTAGTAAATAACATTATCATATTATTCAAATAATATTATAATTTACAACATGCCACCATAGCCCCCAACTCTTTAATGGACAAAGTACTCATGAATTAGAACACTTTTCTTCTGTTACTAGTAAGCAAGGTGTTTTTTCTTTGTAACATGTGGCTATTATATACATTTTATTTTTTACGACTGGTGAAATATAAAGATTCAAGATATAAGGATTCAAATTTTTTTCAAATATTTTACAATATAGAGTTCTTTGTCCGTAGCGCACAAAGACTAGTTTAGTGGTAGAATAGGGTTGCAATGGTAGATGGGTAATTTATTCAAAGATAAATGATAATAAAATACCAGCTAGGGCAACTAGAGGTTGGTCACACTATGGGATGATTTAAAAGTTTTTTAATAGCATAAAGCTGGGCTAGCTGAATTCAACATGAAAAAGTAGTGTGTATATAATAAAATTGGTTCATCAAGATGTTTGATCAATATGGTGTAAGGTTACAGATTTGTCAGGAACATTTTTAATCTCTTTGAACTATCATCTTCAATATATATGTTGGCCAATATGTTCTTATTTTTATCACAACCCAAACAATAAGTTTGCCGGTCACACAAACAATATCTGTCTTGTTGGTAGTGGTTTATTTTCCTGGTATAAAAAACAAACTCTTTGAACGAAATGGCTGTAAAAAAGACATAGCCTATCTGCCAGGTAATGCTAGTTTTTTATGTGAAAATTGGACCTTGGCACAATTCTGTTTGTAGGAGAAATCATTCCTAGACTGGCGCCTTGTTGGTGTTCCTTTTTTTATGGCAAGCAGCCCTGTGACTCTTGGCAACAGGAACACTCGCTTATTGGCAGTCAATTGATAAAAATTTGCAATAAGCACTCTGAATTACAGTTTTTTAGCATATACAATTTAAAGGCCTCAGTTATTCTTAATGAGTTAGTTATGTAACATGCTAATTGCCCACTAGCACATACACTCAAAATACCTTATACATATGTATGATGATTATCACAATAAATGCAAGAACTAATAAATCCTAATAATGTGCGGCAGATATAAACTCGCGGTGAAATCATGTTGATGGAAATACCCAAACTTGAGGAAAGTGTCCCAGCTGACTGTTCAAACACTTCCTGGAGCTACAACACAAGGACTTCTTGAACACTTGAAAGACCAAACAAAAATGATGAGTCACTTCTCTGTGTTGGGCTCAGCGGCCGTCTCCTAGCGCTAGTTGTCTTCCTTCCCAATTCTGGAAACTCACCACCCCCTCCCCTTTTACTGGTGGACGTCCATTTCCTATAAAGTTAGGGCATTTTGTATAAAACAGCTATCCCTCGCTTCACATTTTGTATTCTATTGTAACGATTCGTTGGAGGAACTGCCTAAAAGTGAACCAAGGACCAGTGGACTAAGCAAGCGAAGATCACGACATTTAAGGCGTCGGTTTCTCCTCATCACCGCAGATGAAGTAAAGTCTGTGATTATAAGTACTTAATCTAGTTATCTTAGATAGGGTCTTCGTGATTATTTTTCTATGCCCATAAGGCATAGTTTTGAATGTTGGAGTCTTTATTCTATTTTTCTATGTCCATAAGACATAGTTTTGTATGTCAAAGTTGTGATTTGTTTTTATATGCCTATAAAGGCCGGTACACACAGAACGCTAAGATTTGCTCTGCTAACTCTTTAGAAAAATAGCGGTCTATATAGTTAAATGTGTTGGTTCACACAGAAAGCTAAGCTATGCCTTGCTAAGACACGCTATGTTTTTTCCAATTATTGGCCGGGAAATTTTTCCATCTCCCATCTTGAGCCATCTTACGTTGCTCATGCGCATAACGTAGCTTGGGCTCCATGTTGAACAAAGGCAGTGCTAGTTTGGTGAAAATAACTAAAGAAGTGTTGAAGTTATGCTTTCAGTTTGTTTCACTGTATTTAAGTCATATTATATTTAGGTTTTATATTTAATAAACTTTTTTTATTAAAACGAAAGCGTTAATTGAAAAAGTCAAACCTCCACCTTTAAACTTTCTTCATCTTCCAAACCAACTGCTAACAGCAGCATCTTCCCTTCCTCAGTACTATAACCTGAACTCAAACAAGACATTTTGGAGAACGACATCATGACCAAGCTTCAATGGAGCAGACTAGAAAGAAACAACACTGAATTCAGGGGGGAAAGAGGGACCATAGCTTAGCTTAGCTTAGCAATGAGTGTGAAACCAAACTGACAAAGTCTTAGCACAGCACAGCTTAGCTTAGCTTAGCTTAGCATTCTATGTGTATCGGCCTTAAAGCATAGTTTTGAATGTTAGAGTCTTTGCTCTATTTTTCTATGTTCATAAGAATTAGTTTAATATGTCAAAGTTTCTGGCTTTTTTTCTATGTCCATAAGAGATGATATTAAATACTTGGGCAATATTCAGACGCCCTATACTGTATGGCCATGTTCGGGCTAGTTTAAATCTTTATATCCAATATTTGTGGAAATTAGGTTATCTAGAGTTTTGTTCCATGACCTAGTTGGGTCTTTGACTGATACCAGTCTCTTATCTTTCTATTGGTATACCTTCCTACGGTGCTCAACTCAAGAGTATGCTACTAGTATAGAGTAGTGGCCAGCGAGGTATTGTTTATTTAGTCTGGTCCCCTTCAGGCACCGTTTGAATTAGTTAATGTTTAACTGTTTGCTGGTGTTATAGTCTGTGTTCAGACTTGTGTGAATATTTAAATATACTATTGAAAGACCAGGCAGTACTAAAGAGGAATAGACTGGCCATAGTATTTTACAGCCTAGATTCCTGGTAGTTCGCCATTAACTATTTGTAAACCTATAGTTCCTCTTAAAGGAACTTAACCTTTGTGTCTCACAACTAAATATGGAGCTAACTCATGCTAGCTAGCTCATTTAACTACAAACGTCATAACTCTTTAAACTAGGACTTTCTAGAATTAGGTATTATCAACTATTATTCTTGTATATGCTCATTAGGATAAAGTTTAGTAGCCACAAAGCAGGAGTGGTGTTATGTATTGTTGCTTAACCTTAAATTAATAATTGCTTCTAATTTAAATTGCCGTTGTGTTGAGGTAGGCGCGCACCTTAGTAGTAGAAAGTGTGTTAGTTCTAATATAATGGGTTACACCCTTTAATAATATAGACACAACCATACTTGTGTTGATTGTAGGTGTAACCAAGGTGTTTCACACCTAACTTTCCTATTGGGATAACGATGTCTAAAGTAAATGATTTAATTTCCTATAGTAAATAATGGAATGTTTTGGATAATATCTCGTCTAACCATATGTAATTGTTTCATCTTGTGTGAATTTAAATAAACTGATTTGTTAAACTTATGCTTGTTCCTTCCTATCCTTTATTGAATATATTTGTAAAAAGTATTCGTTACTTCTTCTATAGATAGGAGAAGTGGCGATACAGTTACAATTACATATCTCAATAAATCTAGATCTTAACTAAATAAGGCTATATAGGCCTATAAAATATTATTTTCACATGTAATAATTACCTCATCATAAAATGTTGCTAGTACACGCACGTGACTGCCTGGTGCCCGAGTACAAGATAGTAGAATATAGCATCCACAAATAACTGACAACCGCATATTGAGAACAATAAGGCAAATATTGAGCTGGTCAGTATCCAAACACGGGACATCCTGTGAGAATATTTACTACACAATAACAAAGTGGTGCCCTAAGACAGGGATATCATTTAATCACTGTGATACAGACAGTCTCATAAAAAAAAACTGATCACGATACATAGTTGAACGAAAACACACCAGATACACACAGTTTTCAACAAACAAACCATCAGAGAACTTCATAACATCGACCAACTAAAGAAACATGTCCCACACTCTATTTGAATGCTGTAAACAATGAAAAACCAAATCTTCCAGGCCCCACCAACATTTTTCCGAAATTTTTTTATTAAAAAAATTCTTTCTTTCTTTTTATTCTATAAAATATTTTGGAAAAAAATATGGCTATGAAGTGGAACAACATTCTCTAACCAATGTGAATTATTGGCTTCGTTATACAGTATTCAAGTCAAGATTATTCATTACTTGCTCCAAATGCCACGTTATGACTGTACCAGCAATAGAGTGACCGAATATAGAATGTGAGCAGAGCCAGGTCTGACCAGCCCTGTCAGAGAAGCCACACCCAGTATGTCAATCCCCCTAAAATTTCGGTGCCAGCTTTACACCAGAAAATGGGGCCAGCCTGAACTGGCCCGCTATACCATAAAGGTGGTCTATATTTTATTTTTTCGTTCGTGTGTCTGTGTTTTAGTATGTGTTAAGACCCAAGAAGTTAAGATGATGCGTGAAAATAATTAATTAAAATGAATAAAGTAGATTCTTTATTAAAAACTACTTTTGCTTCATTAAAACAGAGAAAACCTGAAAATTAAATGGTTAGGAACACATCAGCCTAATGCCTTTACACTTATGCAAGTGGATGGTAAGGAAAAATAACTTTTTATAATGCTTGGTTTGGTAAACAATTGTGATTAACTGTGAGTGAAAAAACAAAAGCTTATTTTGTTTTTATTGTTTATTATTTGGTTGTGAGGGGTTGTGGACAACTGTAGGCTGTAAGGATTTTAAACATTTAAGTAAAAGAATTTAAATATATGGGGAATGGGGAATTCATTTGGAAAATGCATTTAAGTTTAAAAAAATTTGAACAGTAAATATTGCATCACATATGGTTTCTGCCGTCAAATTTCAGTCAAAAAACACAATGAACAGGTGTAAAAAAATAGGCATATATTAGACAGATTTGTAGGATGCTTAAAATACTATGGTACTCATTAACTGGGAATATGAGACAGGCACGCCAAACTTTTAGATGAGTAGGACATCATTTGGTAAGTTTTATTCAAAACCTGTATTATTTTATACTTTCTGTTTGTAGTTTGTTTAGTGATTTTGTGATTTTTTTAAAATAGGAAAATTTAAATGACTTTAATTTAATATGTTATCACGGGGTGAGAAAAAATTATTACCAGTAAGCTTTGACCTGGCCCCACCAAAAATAAAGAGCATGCTTCGCCACTGCTGGGAGGGGTGTAGAAGAAAGATACCAGACACCATGAAATACCACGGCAGCCCAGAGCTCAGTGTCTTGTGTCTGTAAAGAAGAAACATGCTATAAGGTCTAACCAATAAAACTATATGAGGTAATTCTTTTCAGTACACAAGGGGCAAGTACCACAACAATAATTATTGTGCTTATGACCAAATAAGGTAAGTTTAGCAGTCATAAGTATTTATTTAGATGTACAATTGAACCAGGAAAAAAAATAAAGTTGTGAGAGCTATATTTTATGACAGGTTATAAAACCAATAAAATGGGACCAATAACCAGAAGAAGAAGAGTAGGTATAGGATCAACCCATTGTCAAACTCAAGACCACCATGAATGTGGGCGAATAAGAAGGCATATGAATTATTAGAAAAAGTGGAATTTTTTTGACATGATGCAAGTGATACTGTACTGAAATATCCAATATTTCGGATGAAACCAATTATAGATGAGAAAACTCAAGTAGATAAAACACGCCATGACAAATAACAAAGAAGGACTCAAGGAAATGATGGAAGGAATAAGGTATGAACCAAGAGATTACATTGGAGAAAAGGTTAGTGACACCTAAAAACGTTTTAGTTATATCCAAAAAAGTGCTAGTAAAAATATTTGAAAATTCTTATAGGAAAATATAAAAGGTTTTACAAGTTGAAATATAGAAAATGAGATAATAATTTAATAAACTGAAGGGAACACATGCTATTCTGGAAGGCGGTGGGAAAAAAATCTGTGGAATAAAACTGTCATGACAAGCAGAAGGGGGTAGATGATGTTAAAGTACGCCAAACCATTTAGAGGAGTAAATCACAACAAAAATAATTATTTGTATTTTGAACGAGACCACAAAGAACAATCAGATCAAGATCGAATAATGCTTAATGGAAATAGAAATTAGAATTAAATTAGCTATGGGAGGCCATATAACCAGCAATGGGCCAGACCAGACTCAGCATTTGGTAAAATGACCGGCACTTGGGATGAAAACCAACCAAATTCACAAGTAGCATGGAAGGTTGCACATGGGCAACAACACCTCCAGGGGTAACGTCAATGGTGATATATAAAGAGTTAGACGGTTGAATACCCAAATTTGATAGATACACTGTATGAATTAAAACAGTCCAGTATAAAAATAAGGTACACAGGGTACACAAGGTTGTTCAAGCTGCAATGCCAGAACATGTTAAATTAGATGTATTTATGTCAGGTCTTAAAGGAGAGGTTGCCCAATGGGCAGTTATGTGTGCCTATAGTTGAAATTTCTGTGAATATTCGCAAAGCCTTGTTGTCAAATTATTGTAATATTTACCATCAAGATTTGTTCCTTACACGGCATGTGTTCAATGGACTCTATATTGCAAAATACAGCTCCATGGGTGAATATTTACACCAAATAACATCCCAAGCACATTTTTGACTTGCAAAATAAAAGAAGTAATATACAGTATAATTTCCCAAAAAACATCAAAAAGGTTTTAATAGCAGTTAATGTAAAAACCTTTTTCACACATGTGCTGGTTAGTGGAAGCCATAGATGAGTGCTACGTTGGGAAAACATATTCAGTGGACAAATGACCTAGCCTAGAAACCCAATGAATCGGGTGTAAGAAATTAGATTAAGGGGCATCATGAACATTTAATTCATTGAAAATGGACTCAAGAGTTCAGACCACCTGTAAAAAATGTATCAGAGAGGAAGTAATTTGTTTTAATAATCATCAGTATGGCTTGGAAGCCAGATAGCAACAATCAGAATATAGGAAAATTAACGGTACGAGGGCGGAGGGTATGCAAAGTCAAACACCTCAGCTCAACCCGTGACAGAGAGCTAACAATAATGGATGGCCGCTGAGGGTAGAGGGAGGGTCGACCCTAGGCACAGCATCCACGAATGGGACATGTGAAGGATGTCCAAGCCAAAGTCCATCATCTTCAAGAAGAGGAGGAAATTATGGAACCGCTAGAATGGGGTGGAACCCTTGATCCTACTACAAGGGCCCGGACGCCAAATAAGATCAAAAACATCTTAGAGAGATCTAGGTGGGATTAAGGACATAAAATGACGGAACGAAGCAGAGTAAAATAAAGCCCAAAAAATTAATTGGAAGGATAAAATTAAAATAGAAGATATAGATTGCATGGAAATTTTTATAACTATAGGTAATTTAAAAGCTACTTTTGATATTGATATGATTTTACAAGAATACTGAAGAATTATTAATTGTTTCCATTTGTCAAGGGAAAAAGATAAAAAATTAATCACATTGTACTATATAATGAGTGATATGTAAGAATATTTGAGACAGTTACATTTTGTAAACAGTGACAGTAATTGGAAAAATTAATAAAAAAAATGGTTTGTAAAAGGAGCAATGAAAGAGAAACCAAGCACAACCAAAATATTGGTAAATAATTTTGTCCATAACTGGAATGAGATAATTCTCCAATAGGGGAGGGGCGAGCAAGCAGGGGGTACTGTAATGTTACATATTTTTAGGAACATTTCCTATCTCTTAGAACTGTCATCCCCAATAATATATATGTCAGTTCTCAATTTGTGTTATTTTCACCACCCAGGACAAGAAGTTTGTCAGTCACAGAAACAATATTAGTCCTGTTAGTAGTTGTTTATTGCCCTGGCATAAAAAATCCAACCACGAAAAAAATTGCTCTAAGAATAACTTACCCCTATCACCAGGCAATGTTAGTTTTTAAGTGAAAGTGGAGCTTTGGCAAAATTATTTTTAAAGGAGAAATTGTACTTGGGCCGGCGCCTTATTGGTGATCCATTATTGAGAGCTGCGGGGTTATCAAACAGCCTCATGACTCCAAGCAAATAGAAAATTTGCTTTCTGGCAGTCATTTGGTACAGATTTGCATCTGGCTTGAATTTTGGTAGATTACCAGAATGGATGTGTGACAGACACCAAATCAATTGCGGTGGTCAGGAATAGTGAATCTGTTTGAACTAAAACCATATATGATTCTTACCTACAAGTAATATGTTCGTAAATATTTATACAATAATGGAAAGTACCTACATCATTTGTTTGATATAAATAAGAAATAGGCATATACAGTTATTTAAGTAATTTTAATTGAAATATGACTTTACGCCCCCAAGATCATGGAAATATGATCTAAAATTGAAGACTGCTCAAAATATGAACTTATTTGCAAAATAAAATGTGGAATCAGTGTATCATAAAAACAATTATAATTAATTTAGTATCAAATTGAAGGTGAAACTAAAATATGATCTGATAAACATCGGAGCTCTAATAATTACATATGAATGTAAAAACTTATATTTTTATAATGAATTCTGTACTTTAGTAAGCCACTTCTTCATTGTGTGGGATAATAGACTCAGTTAAAACTAAATCCTAATATCCATCAACTATTAAGAAAATTCAATGCGCAATAGCTTACTATAGATCAATATGAAGAATTTTTACACATGAGAAGGTATAGTGGAGAATTCATGTCTTAAGGATGAATAAAAAGTATCAGTGGAACAACAACAGATCTTCAGCTCCAACTGCTTGTTAAATATCTCAAATAAATTAAATATTGTGATTAGCGCTTTTCTGGTGTAATGTTGGCAATTGTGTTATGTGCTAACGGGGTATATAAGATTGTGTATGCAGTTTGGCAGCATGGTGTGAGCGCTAAAAATATTTGTTACAATTGAAGCCCTAATGCACATTTGCACAACAGAATTATATAGCTCTTACAGAGATTTAACTCTCCCCCTTATCACAACTCTTGAAAGTAAAGACATTCGAGCTAATCCAAGCAAATTAGGAGGTTTGTGACCCTCATGAGTCCAGTCCCTAATCAGTTGAGATTCGTGAGTAGGTAACCAAGCAAAGTGAATGAACCATTTTAAGTAACTCTCTTTCTTTGGATTGGTAATTTGGGAGTGGAGTTTTAAATAAACATATAAAGCTATTTTTGTTAAACCTTGTGTCGCCCTGAATAGATCATAATTATTTATACTATAAAGTGAATATTAATTTATTGAAAGTGTAACTAGACATAATATCATTGCCTTTTTTGTTTGTAATATTTCTTTAAAGATGAGTACACTGCAATATGTTATAGATTGTAATAAATAGTTTATTAGGATAATGTAAAAATTAAAAGGCTATCATCTGAAAAACAAAATTTAATTGAACAGATTTTCAAAACAATTTTTTATCACAAACGTAAATTCTAAGTTAACAATCACTAAAAATATTATTGACTATGTGGCTGTAATTCAATCAATTCTTTGTAGTGTTTAGTCAGAATAAATAAGAGCAAGTAACGTCGAATTATATTGTGACCCATTTGTAACAGTGAACACAAAATAAGAACTTAAATACAAGATGGTGGGCAAAACATAATAGTTAAGAAGATTACTATGAGAGTGCGGCAGTGTACAGCCTAGGTATTTAGGTGGCACAAATTATTATATTCTTACATAATGTTTACCTCGGTTGCTGTTTTGTAAAGAGCTAAATACATGGAAAAACCATGGAAAATTAGACTATTTAATATAAGTGAGAAAAATTAAAAGCATAAAAATAAAAATTTCAACTAAATTGCCATTGCTGTTATTGTTAGGTCAAGTAAACTTAATTACAATTTGTTTGAAAGGGTTTAATTAATTGTCACCAGGGTGAGTAAAGCCTTTATAAAGAATGTGCTGATAAATGGGTACAAAACCACTCATTATTTTGTAGCTTTAGTGATGCAAGATGAATCTCAATTAGGCACTGAATTAAATGGAATGGATAGAATTAGCTAAAAGTCTAGTTTTTTTGAGTCACAATTGTGATTTCCCTTAATCATTGTTGCAGGTTTAGCTGTATGGTAAATAAAAACTAACCTGGTATTTTCCAGAAGATAAATCTTGATTAGTCTTGGAGCTTGCAAAGATTGATGGCCCAGGGAATGAGTCCGATGTGAGGAATACACAACTTCCTACATAGTATTCTTCTCCTTTCCACACCATTTTACGATACTGGAGTTCAGGCAGTAAAATATATTAACATGTGAAAGATATTTAAAAATATTCAATTACCTATATTCTAAAAGTAGTAATTACTAAGTACCTCATTGTTTACATTTTGGGGACATAGCGGTTCAAATATGTGTGGAGTCTCATATTTCATAGTTTTAAATAATATTCACAATTGGAGCAGTCCCATATGGTTGCTATGTGGCTTATATTGATATCTTCAAAACGACTCTGTTCCTCATTATATCTGAAACAGTTTGATACATTTTATATTAACAAGAGTATGAAAAACATTGTTTCTTCAATACCAATGCCTGACTTTACAACTTTAGGAGTACACATTATTATTAATTTGACTCTCACTAATCACTACTTATCTATATGTTATGGGTAGTGTGCGAAATCTGAATGATGTCGAAATTAGCCGGGAGATATCAGCAATAGCCAGGTCCAGAGGATCAAGTCAGAAATATAAAGTAATTTATCTCATTTATGACATTATCTGGATAATGTCGACACTAGCCAGCAAGATTTGGATAACATGGAATAATATTTTTTTTAAATAAGCTTGTTTTAATACAAATTTCAAAATTGTACAATAAATTGGATCATAGTAGTGCACTAATATTCAAACTGCCTAAATTTATGTTTTATTTTCCACTAACCTAACCTAACATAGCTTAATCTAGCCTAGCTTAAGCTAATCTAACATACCCTAAACTCAACTAACCTAATCTAAGTTAACCTCACCAACCTAACTAACATAGCCTCAACCATAGACACTGCCACTATCCAAGTGTGGGTGGATAATGTCAATTTTATATGGATAAACTTCGAAAAATATTAGTCAATCACCTATCAGTCAACATTATCTACATATTTTGGATAATGTCAACATTATCTGGATAATAATGGTTTTATCCGGGTTCAGACTTCACCCATAGCATAAACATATATTAAAACTCTAAGGCCTCTCTTTACATTCGGAATTTTTGTAGTTTCTATCTCTTTATGGGTAGTATAACCAATATAAAGACCAAATAATACAATTTTAGAATTCTAGTTTATCTGTCTTTTTTTTTTTTTTTTGCTAGTAAACTCAAAAAGTATGCATTGATCAAGACAGGTCTTCTTCTGTTGCACACCTTATTTTTCTGGGAGCAGAGTAAGCTATATAGCGCCATGCTATCTTATCAGCAAGAGAAGTAGTGTTAAAAAACTAGGTGTAAGTAGTAAACATAAGTCGTGGAAGCTTGGTGCATTTACAAACCTAAACACTTGTTTATTTGGGCATCTTCGTAAACACATAAAGCATTGGTCTATATTTGGTTTCATTTACTGCCTATGGTTTGGTACTAAGCCAACAGAAGAATTTTTTTGGTGTGATAGGGAGTGTTTCTTTAAATTTACTTAATTTTGTCTTTTAGTTAGCAAATTTGAGCTAGCTAATTTGTCTTTTAGTTAGCAAGTTTGAACTATTTATTTTGTTGTTCAGTGAAACAATGCCTCCACGTAAGACTGTATTTGCGTCTTAAATTTAGCTACTATTTCAGATTTTTTTTTATGATTTTGCATGTAAATCCATTTTATTAAGTTTTGTATCTAAAACCTTAAATCTAAACTATTTACATTTTGTGTTCATTACAACAATACCACCACATAGGAGAGTCAATCTTGATATAAGTAATACAAAAATTTGAACCAATTCTTTTGGTGTTCATTTACATAAAGCCTCCATGTAAGAGAGCCGATCTTGATTAAAGGACTTCAAACATCTTAACTATTTCTTTTGTCTTTCATTGCAGCAATGCAAGCGCTTAGTGAGCAAATCTTGATGTAAGGACTGCCAAAATTTAAATAATTTATTTTGGTTCCATACTTAAAGGTAGTTGTTAATGTGTGGCGTAGTCAACATATAAAACATTTTTCTTGCTTCATACAGATCTGAAATTGTGTTTTTGGTAGTTTAGATGATTTGTCGGAAAAATAATAACTTGCCTGACTTAAAATAAAATAATTAATTTACCCAAATTAAATGGGGTGCGGTTGCAGACAAATTTTAGTATTACATGAAAAGAACATAAGCTAGCTTTAACCATTAAATACTTAGCTTTATATTAAAACTACTCCGTTTTAGTTGAACATTATTAAAAACTCATGATTTTCTTTGCATCATAGACTCAGGTCTAACGTTTATTAACATTTTTTCACTAAAAATAAGTATAGGCATAAGCTTAGCTACTTACAAGAGTGTTATTCATTCGATATTAAACAAATAGGACTTACTTTTGTCAGCAGTACCCTAATGATTCACTTGAATTAACCACATTTAAGTAAAAAAAACACCAGACCTTGCCATAACTGAGAGTGGCCAGATTTGGGATTCTTAGATCTGTATTATTCTTTTGGGTTAATTTAATATGAATTAATCTAATTTGTGTCCAAACTACTCTTTCAAAACTGGTAATGTATCATTGTTACAAATAAAAAGATACTTCAACATAAAAAGATTAATTAGTGCAGGTTTTATGCAACACATGTTTTATAACTTATAATGTGGCTGTCTGCCATGACTGATGACACTGCTCAAACTAGACAGTGTTGTCAACTACATAAGTCAAATGTGATTCTGTTACAGGTAGATTAACTTTTAACAATGAGACAGCTAAACACAGTCGTAGTCATTTGTTTTCACAAATAATTTTTAATTAAAAAAAAAATTAGGTTAATATAAATATATTTTGATTTATGTAGATTAAGCTTAAACTTGGGTAATTTAACTACGTTTTCATTAAGAACTTAAGATATTCTCTTGATGTAAAATAACATTTTTTCCCACATAGTAATTTAATTTGGCTAATTACAATGAATGCTACTTAGGTTAAGCCAAATCTTGCCAAGGTCAGAACAGATCAAGATATATAATGTCCATATTAGGCCAGATATGATTTTTCCACATGGGACTTAATAACATAGAAATGTTTTGTAAGACTTAAAGTAAATAAGCACTTATATAACATTCTCATTTTGGTGTAACTATTTAATTGACAAAAGAAGTACATAACAATAATTAAAATTTACTTTATTAAACATATTCTTTATCCTTTCATTACTAGTGGGGTAGTGATGCATAATACATGGAGCCTAACTAGTGGGTGACGCTTAGCCTCTCCTATTCAATCCTGATCTTACCATCAAGTGGTGGGTGTACCCCGGATCTGAGTAACCTGGTTGGGGTTGGGTTGAACCCCAGCGACAACCAGGTCAGGTGCAGACGAGAGGCAGGAGACTGGTCAGGACCAAAACCAACAAGCTTGGAACAGGGTCTGGCCAGTTGGCTTTCAGCTGAGGGGGTTGGGAGTGAGAGGATTGGTGATGATAATCTAAGTCATCATCAGCACCCTTAGCCTTAGTTAGGGAAGGTTACCACCAAGAGAAGGTCTACCTGAGGATCTATAAGCGGCTGCCCCACTACTCAGGTGTAGGTCACAACAGGCTTAGTAAGCCGGTGGACAAAACAAACCCATACTCAAGAAAACATGGGAAAATGCCGGATTGGAAAAATTGTTGACAACCGTAAGCTAAGAATAAGGACTCTGAATATTGGAACACTAACTGGAAGAGTAGAAGAGATTGTGGATTTGATGGACGAGAGAAGAGTGGATATCTTGGGCCTGAGCGAGACCAAGTGGAGAGGGAGTGGCATGAGAAAAGTAAGGAATGGCTTCATTCTACATTTTATGCGGAATGATGAAGGGAGGAGAAACGGAGTTGGCTTCGTAGTGAGAGAAGGGCTGCAGGTGGAGGTAGTAGGGATGAACAATAGAATAATGAAGATGACAATAAGTGACAGAGGAAAAAAGGTGAAGGTGATACAAGTATATGCCCCAGAAGTGTGGTGTCTTGCAGAAGAAAAAGACAAGTTTGAGGAAGACCTAGAAAGATATACGGGAAATGAGTGTCAGATAGTAATGGACGATCTGAATGCAATAGTAGGAAAAGAGAAAGAAGGGTTTGAGGAGGTGTTAGGAAATGAAGGATGGGGCGAGATTAACGATGAAGGTAGAAGACTGTTAGAGTTATGTGCTAGAAATAAAATTAAAGTGGTAAAAAGCTGGTATATGAAGAAATGAAAAGGCAGACCTTAAATATCAAGGTAATAAATACCAAAGCTGTTCTTAGATAGTAGCCACAGGTTATTGGTTGGCGGACATAAAGGGATGGGAATGTAGTAGTAGTAAAAACAAGAAAGAAGAATAAGGGTGTGGAGAATACCTATACCTAAGAAAGGCAAAAAGTTTAAAACCCAAGAACTAGATGCAAAGTGTAGAGGTTGAATGGGAAAGGTTTAAGAACAGCCTGGTGGGAGCTGCAGAGGAGGTATGTGAGAGCCAAAGTAATAAGGTGAAGTGTAAGGAAACACTCTGGTGGAACGACAGAGTGAAGGAAGCAGTAGAGGAGAAGAATAAAGCATTCAGAAGGAGTAGAAAAAGGGATGCCTATTTTAAAGAAAAGATATAGGAAGAGGTGTACAAATTATAGGAGGATAACGCTGATGTGCCACTGTACAAAGGTAACAGGGGTCTACATATTTGCCATACGACAGCTGATTGAAAGAAGGTATGGATATGGAAAAGACTTGGTAATGGTATTTATGGATGTGAAGAAGGCATATGATAGCGTGGATAGAAATAAAGTTTGGAAAGTGATGGATTAGGCCGAAGTGGAAAGAGTAGTTATAATGAGAGTGAAAAGCATGTATGAAGATAACAGGAGATGTAAGGGAAAGTGGAAATGCGGAGTGGTTCCAAATAAAAAATTGAGTGAAGTAGGGAATGCCCTTTCACCAATACTATTTGTAATGGTAATGGAAATGGTCATGAGCAAAGTGGCTGGAAAACTCGGTAAGGAAAGAATAAAAGCCATGATGTTTGATGATGAATTGATGGTATGGGGGGAGAAGGAAGAGGAAGTATAGGTACAACTACAAGAATGGAATGAGGAAATGATAGAGTGTGGAATGAAATTTAGCATGGTAAAGTGTGAAGTGATGGTAATGACAAGGAAGAAGGTAAGGCTTAATAAAGCTATAAGGTTAGATGGAGTAGAGCTGAGGAAAGTACAGAACGTAAAATATGTTAGAAGTGTGTTTGAGGAGTAAGAGGAAGTATAGGTAAACTACAAGAATGGAATGAAGAAATGATTGAGTGTGGAATGAAATTTAGCATGGCAAAGTGTGAAGTGATGGTAATGACAAGGAAGAGGGTAAGGCCTAATAAAGCTATAAGGTTAGATAGAGTAGAGCTGAGGAAAGTACAGAACGTAAAATATCTTAAAAGTGTGTTTTAGGAGAAAGATGGAAGTAGAGAGGATTTAATGAGAATAGGACAGAAGGGAGAGTTGTTCTATAAGTCTGTAAGATACCTGCTATGGAGAAGGCAAGTCCCCTTTAAGTGTAAGGAGTAGTGTACAGAGCGTACTTTGTACACATTGTCACATATGAAGAAGAAACATGGACATTGAATGTAAGAGAGACTAGGAAAGTGGAGGCCATGGGAATGAAGTTTGTTGAGGAGCGTGCTAGCTGTCACAAGGAGAAACACGATTAAGAATTAAGTTATTCGGGAAAGAGTAGAGGTACAGGGAAGGGAGTACATGAGATAGTAGAGGAAGTAAGACTGAGATGGTAAGGGCAAGCGAATAAAATGTTGGAAAGGAAGTATGTAGGAAAAAGACCGCAAGGGAGGCAAAAAAAGAGATAGGAGGAGTAGAAAACAGAAAGTATTCAAGTGAGAGGAGAAGAATAGAAGAAATGAAAGGAGGAAGAGTAGTGGAAGAATAAAATATGATGTAGGCATTTTACTAAACTTACTCGGCCACAGGCTGGAAACAGTTCATGAAGATGATTTATCCTTTCATTAACTACACATTAACATTAACCAATAAAAATAATCTGTTGTTTGCCAAAGATGTTAATCTGGTGTTTGCAAATCGGAATCATCTGTCGAAAATTGGAATCAGCTGAAAAAGGCTAAAGTAAAAACTAGATGATTTGAAATTCAGAGATTACTGGAACTCAGCAATGAAGAAAATTGTTTTAAGGTTGATGAAACATATACCTTTGACTTAACTACTTGCACTAGCTGTGAAGTGCACTTACCATGCATAATCACTTTAAATTTGAATATAGCAAAGAAGCATATTGGCAAAAATTATAAGGATTTTATGGCAATTCTTAAACTGGTATGCTGCCTCTCGCTCGACAATGCAAACCAGGAGTGTGGACGTTCTTATACTTTCAGGGTGTCCTTTTGAAAATATACATTAACAATTCATTGTTGCTAAACAACAGATTTGTGATGCTGTCTTCATCAGGGTGCGGCAATAAGCTATGAGATACCCAAAGCCCTTATACACAGTGACAAAAATACCCATGCACATGCATATATATATAATGTTTTCTACTATCACAATCTTTTAAATACTCTGAATCTTTGAGATACTCTTCAATATATACAGGAAAAAATTACAATTTTTTTTTTAGTTGGACGCTAAAACAAAATAAACACATTGTGAACAAGAATTAGAATTTTATTTCTCATTTTTTTAAATGGATGTTTCACAGTTGTAATTGGTTCATCCAACATTGAAATTTTTTTTCCCAGGATTATTAATCAGTTTAATTTGAGTTATTTTATCATAAGAGCCCTTTTTCTCTTTTCAAAAGTTGCATGAGATGCGGCAGCACTCCTTACTAGTTATATCTAATGTGTATGGGTAATTTTGTCACAATATTATATATATATTGAAAGAAGATTTAAAATAAAAGTGTTTAAAATGTATTATATTTTACCTTATTTGAAAGCTACATTATATTATCAAAATGACAGGTATAGGTAATTTTTAGTTATGATATTCTTAGTGCTGGAAATATTAACTTTTTAAGCCTGGAAAATGTAGCAATGCCTTACAAAAAACCTGGAGTTTTCAGGTTTTTTTTTTTTTTGCCAGGATTGAGTCGCACCTTTGAGTGACTTTTTTACTATAGCTATCCTAAACTCAATCATATGTCATTTTCAAAACTTACATCATTTAACTAGCTCCCCTAAGCAACCAAAAAACAGCTCTAGAGGAATTTAATATTCATACATTTTCTTTGACTCTAATGGTTAGTGGGTGGTGCCCGCTTTTTCTTGAAATTACCTTCTGGTTATGACATTGATTGTATGAGGCCTCCAAATTAAATTTATGAGCGTGCCACTGCTATTATCAATAAATGAAACATGTTTTTACTTACTTATTATAATTTATTAGGTCTACTCACTTTTGGCTGTAAAACAAACTATTTTCTTGGTCTTCTTTTGGCCATGTTTCTTTATAATCTACAAATACTTTGTTCTTTATGTTTTCTAGAGATATATCCTCACAGTATTCAGTTTGGAATAAAATATTTGTGGGAGAAACCTCACCTAAAATTGTTTGTTGCCCTCTTCTAGAAATAGAATGAAAACAAATAGATTATTTAAGTATTATTAAAATGGTAAAAAATCAACTTGCCAGATTTAGAGTAAACACATTTTATTACGACTACACTACATCATAGTACACAGCCAACTGGCTGTCAAGTCACATTGAACCACATCATCATATGAAAACAATTACCAACACAGCATATTTACAGAATAAACAATATTACACTTATATAATATATGTATATAATTTGGTAGTTAGAGTACACAAGATCTCTCTTCTAAAATAATAATTAATTTAATAGGCCAGTTTAATAGGCCCTAAAAAATGATAGGGTTAATATTTAACTATCCACACTTTTAGCTGCACAATTTATTTGAAAAAACAATATATTTATACAGTTCAACTATAAATTGCATCAATAGCAACCAAAAAACAAATACTGTGGTATCCTTAATATCTATATTTATTTTTATATATCTAGTCTTTTAGGGTTTTTTTCTATCTTAACGTCTCTGGAATTTAGTTTAGGAGAAGTAAGTTCAGGTAAGGTTGGTTATGTAGGTGAATTTGCTTGAGGATAGGTTTGATGTGGGGTTGGACTAATCTCTGAGGTTGCGTATTGATGTTCGAGGAATATGTGCATTTATGCTGGGCACCGGATTATGGAAGAATGGAAGTGGATTCAATGACTTAATAAAGCTTTTACTATTTCTTCTAATTTCCCTTCCATCACTTTATTTCACAATAAAAAAATATGGGTATGAAATGATTACTTGACTTTGTTCACAAACTTTGTCTCTTTGCATCATAACTGATTCTTGAGGTTGTAAATCAAGTCAATATTTAACACCCTTATCGTACCACAGACCTGTCTTATTGGTTTTTGTTTAAGTTTAACTTGGAGATTGACATCAAAATGTTTTGTTTAAGCATGTTAGATGAGGTAGGTATTTTACTTTAATCGTTCTGTTTAGCATCAGTTGTACTTGAGATAAATTTACATTTTTAATATTGGAGTGATTCTCTATTACATTAAAATAGATATCTTACCTCCTTCATAATCCTTTTGGAGCCTATTTTTATCTATTAAAATTGACTTTTCTACGAGTCCATTAGACAAGTAAAATGGAATTGAGATTATATTTCAGAAATCAAAATCTGAGGCAAAGTTTCTAAACTCCAAACTGTTAAAAGACATGTTATCTGAGATCAACATGTTTGGCATACCAAACCTAGCACATATTAATTTGAGCTTTTCAATCACCCGATTAGCTGTGTTACCTTCAAAACTTGCCATTCTATGCTACCAATATAAGTCAGTTATAATTAAATAGTCATTTGATCTAAAGTCAAATAATTCCGTAGCTAGTTTTTACCAATGCCTATAAGGGGATGAATAACTAATCATTACTTGTTTGACAATACTTTAACGACATTTTTCATATATTTGACATTTATGTACAAATTTTTGAATTTGTTTTGACATTTCTGGCCAAATTAGCATTTGTTGTGACCTTGATTTACACTTTGCAGTCCTAAGTTGCTTTCTTGTATTAAGGTTAGCATGGCCTTATTTAAAGAACTTGGTACATTTAGTTTATCATTAAAAAATAGCAAATCACCTTCTACAGAAATTTTGTCTTACAAATTAAAATAAAATCTAACATTTGTGGAGCATTTGTATTTTATGATTAGCCAACCTTTTATAAAAAAATTATTTAAGCAACCATAAATCTGGATATTTTTAATTTGATACTTGATAATTTAAACAAGTTATCTTTGTAACCTAGAATTAACTTTATAAATGCCTTTTTACAAACATTAAATAATGTTTGTGGTCGGTCTGAACATGGAAAAGTTTGCCCTAGGTTAGCTGTTGAAACTTGGCAAGGCCAAATGTACCGGTAATGGATGGCTAAAAGTTCTTTCTATCTGAGCATATCTTTGTCCAGTCTCAGTAAGAATTCTAGTTCCACATGAGATAGTGTCCATTTTGAAAGCTAAAAACTCCAAGGCCATCCTTAGAGGCATCACAGTATAACGGAAAGGGTTTGTAACTATCAAAGATCATTAATATCATTGCTTTGGTTAACTTAATTTTTAGGAGTTTAAGAAATACATTTTATTGGTAGGGTCTAATATTTGATTATTTAGAAAACGCTTCCCCTGCCCACCCACTCCCCTTATTACAAACCACTCAACTTGGATTCTGGAAATATGACTACTGACAATGCACATGCACTGGAAATTCTACATTCACAGTGCGCGAGGAGAGAATTGAGCATCCAAGGTCAACAGCTATAGATCTTTAGTGGTGTGTGGAAACTAGGCAGGGAGGATGAAGAAGCTTGCCTTTGTTTAGATTTTAAATTGATGTGACGAATAGCCCTACATCATGATACACTCATGCGCTGGCAACAATTATGTTGTGAAATATGATACTGAATTATTTTGGTCTTCATTACAGCTTCGATTACCTTCTCTTACATTATTTGAATCTACTTCTAGCACTTAATGTACCTGCCCATTTCAAGGTCCAAAATCACATAGCCTAGCAAAATGATTCAGTTGTTAACATTTCGAACATACCTTTCTAAATGCTGGACAAGCTCTGGGCTTGTGTGTTTACCAAAGTTTTTTTTTTACACTCATAACGTTGAGCACTTTGCTTTTCCACTAGAACTATTATTATTGGGTCTTTTAACAGCTTTGACACTTTTATTATGCACTTTCACTACTTCCACACTTCTTTTCTGAAAGTCTTTCACCTGTGACCTGTGAATTCAGCAGCTCTGCACAATTGGCAGCTTTCTTCAAGGTTAGGTCAGGCTTTCAAAGAATGAGTTCTTGAACATTCTTATCGTGGATCCCTAGAAAGATTCTGTCCCAGATGATCAAGTCCTCTTCCTTGAACTCACATGTAGATGCAGTTGTTTGTAGTTCCATTATGAAGCTGTCGAATGTTGGCCTCCCTAATGACGGGATAGAAGAATTTATCTCCTTCAAAAATTACATTTTAGTGGTTGGAAGTAGGTCTTAAATTTTTTCAAGACAGTTTAAAGTCTATCTTTAACTTCTCCCAGTGCATACTCAAATGTGTTGTAGACATTAAGTCAGTTTTCACCAATCAAATTTAGTATGGTGGTTATATTAGTAGTTTAACTCTTATTTCTCCTACTGCTTCAATTAACAGCGTGTTTATTTGTTAGTACTTAATCCAATTTTTAGCTACGTTGCTGGTCAGCTCCAAAGGTAAAGGTTGATGGAAAATTGAGTTAATCATGTTTCTTTCTTCTTGAAGACTTCAGTCTACTTAATACATGCAAACGTCAGTGACGCTATACTGAACAACATAGAACACAGCCAACTGTCCTCACCTAATTTCTCAGGTACGGCCATAGTCGAAATTTTAGGAACAAAATATATATGGCTATTTACAAATAAACAATATCAAAATTAGGGTACAAGTACAAATTAGGGGGCACTATTACCGTAAAAAGCACTTCAGATAGCTTCTAGAGGTGTTTAAATATTTAGAATTGTTTTAGCCTTCGGCAGTTCGGGGCTTATGTTGCCATAAAAAAGAACACTTCAGATAGCTTCTAGAGGTGTTTAATATTCAGAATTGTTTTAGCCTTCGGCAGTTCCAGTTTATGTTGCCATAAAAAATAACACTTCAGAAAGCTTCTAGGGGTTCTAATATTTAGAATTTTTCCTTTACCTTCAGCAGTTAGGTGGTTATGATACCATAAAAAAAACACTTTAGAGAGCTTCTAGAGGGCTTTAATAATTTGAATTTTTCCTAACCTTTGGCAGTTAGAGGGCTATGTTGCCATAAAAAAAACTTCAGATAGCTTCTAGAGGTATTTAATATTTAGAATATTTCCTTGCCTTCAACAGTTAGGGGGTTATGTTATTATAAAAAAAACCTTTAGAAAGCTTCTAGAGGCGTTTAAATATATGGATTTTTTCTAGCTTCCGGCAGTTAGGGGATCATGTTACCATAAAAAACACTTTAGAGAGCTTATAGAGATGTTTAATAATTATAATTTTTCCTAGCCTTTGGAATATCTGAGCCTCCTATGTATTAACATATTATTTCAATACACACAGTCATGAAAATTCATTTATAAATACATTAGTACTTGATTTGATCAATCTATAAAATTAAAATCAAAATCATGTTTTCACATTTTAAAAGAGGAATTGTAACATAAATCTATATATTCAATAATAACTAATATATATTTACTAAATAAATGAATAGTTGGTAATGTATTCTTTAATGTGGACAAATTAAAATAAATAAAATAGGAAATATTGAGTCATTTTGCAAATAATAGAGGTAGAAATATATTAGATGGTTTCAAACATTAATTATATTACAAGGAAGCTATTTATAGCTTTGACAAATTTTTGTTCTAATATTTAAAAAAAAAATTCTATAAGATAAACAAAAGCTATCTTGTACTACACAGGTATACTAGTGAGAAGTTGAACTTACATAAACCAGTGGCAGTGTCCCATTTTGTTTGACTTGCTTTCAAAAAGATATTGCACTTTTCCAATAATTCCAATGTTGTTTTCATTTGCCGAGATTAAAACACAGTCACCCTTATTGACAACTTGGTCTCCAACTATAGCAGCCCTGCAAACAAAAAAAACAGCAGGCAGAGATGTAAGTGTTTCAAATTATTATTTAATAACTTGAGTATACTCTAAGTTTGAAGAACCATAAAATAATGCCTCTATAAAATAAATAAATGGTACAGCTCACCACACATATTCTCTCATTTGACCAAAAAATAAACATTTACTAAAAACTCACAGGATTTGTGAAATGAAATAATAGGGCTATACATTGTTGTAGAAACCTTACACCAATAATCATAAATCAAATAATATACACTGTTACATACTTACTCTATGGCATTAGAAACTAAGAACATTCTTAAAGACAAATTGAGAAAATAGAAACATCTTTGTCTAACAAAGAGCATAAGAATGAAATTCAGTTTCAAAGACCTGATATAAAAAGTACAAATATTTTCTTATAACTTAGAAACTATTGTTTCTACAAAAATTTAATACAAATAAAAGATTTGTATCCTTAATAGTGCTACAATTTTACAATGCTAAGTTATTTCATATCTCAAATGGTTGCAGAGAAATTATCAAAATTGGATAATTTCCTTCATGTAAATTACCCTCAGAGTCATTTTCACAAGAAAACTAGAGTTTCCATCTTGTTTATAGTGATAAATACTGTCTAGATATAAAATTTAACCAAATTGTTAGAGCAAGTTTTGAGAAAATCGATTTTATCTCTTTTTGCCCCTCAGTAATCTAACTACCTTTAATTTTAGGGTTAAATGTCTAGATCCAAAAACCCCTAGGGGATACCTTATGAGAACCCAGACACAAAGTTGTAGCCCAATCAGTAAAATAGTTTCGGATCCAGCCCGAGGTACAGACAAACAGATGGCAATGTGAAATCAACTTTTTTGGTTTCAGGGGTCATGAAATGTCAACATTTATCAAAATCTCAAGTTAGATTTTTTTGGTGATCACAATACATTCTCTCCGAGGTGTTGAGAGAAAGTAAAAATTGAGCCATAATAACAGTTATTAAAAGAAAGCCTAAAATCATACAAAACTTTGGAGATATTAGTAGTTCATTTTAACTTATTTGGACCAAGATAACTAAATAAACTACCTTTGAACCTCATTTCAATATGACTTTGTTCCTTCACATCAGAACTACAATACTGCGTCCCTACTACAAGGATACACTAAATAGCATCTTTGAGGGAGTTGCAAATTTACAATTTGGAAACAAGATTGTCATCCTCCTGTTCTCACATGGTCAATATTCCTTCAAATATATAAAACACATATTGCAATGCTGGTTTGTCAAGTTTTCCAGTATGGTGGTACAGCCATAGAGTTAGACCGTTTGGTTCTCATATTCCTATCACTAATACAAAAAAATCACTACATGAATGTTTTTCCTTGTTGAGTATTCCAGTCGAAATTGGTTGGTGCTGGTTGGGTGTTAAACTATATTTAACCAGCAACAATATGTAAACATATTGTACCGTGTTCAACTATTTTAAACCATGTTCAAATGGATTCAACTAGAATCAACACGGTCTGTTACTAACGAGATTGAACCGAGGGTAGCCAGCAATAATAAATGTTAATCATCAATAATCTATATTAACTAGTTCTTGATAAAAATTGTTAATCATCCCCTTTACTTGACAACATTTCACCAAAGAGTGCACCTAAACTCTGTTATTTTATTTTATTAACGCTTCCTTAGGAGGGACCACATAGCTTGCTCTGCATTCATTGCGAGATTGACTGTACACCCTCAATAGCCATCAACTGCGACATGGACGCTCGGTTGGCTGCACTCTCCTTTTTCCCGTGACCATGCCGTGCGACATGACCGCCGCATTAAGGCCGCTAGTGTGTGGGGGCACTAAGGCTGTAGAAAGAAGCCATTATTGTTGCAGTAAATCAAGTGCTAGTATTTTTTTTGAAAATTTGAAACTTCTATATAGCAGGGTTGGTAGCCAGAGGCTTCCAACAAAATGGAAATTTCGAGATGTATGACGTTTATGCTCCTGTTGTGGAAACTTCTACATTTTGTATTGTAGTGGCTGTTTGTAGCTAATAAGTTAAATTTCCAGTCTACCAAATGTACATCATAAGTGCTTTTCTGTATAGTAATATAAAGGAAGAAGTCTACATGAAATTACCTAAGGGTTTAAACAGTGAAGAGAATACTTTGTGTAAGCTCAACAAGTCAATATAAGTCACCAAAATATTGGATTTTGAAGATTGATGACATAAAAACAAAAATGGGGTTTGTTAATTCTCAAAATGACTTTTGTTTTTATACTAAATGTGGTCCTGAGAGTAAAGTATACCTATCATTATTTGTGGATTATGTTTTGTTGTTTGGCACATGTAAAAAATAGATTGATGATTTAAAAATGTATTTACATAAAGTTTTTTGTATGAAAGATTTAGGTTTGGCAACCAACTACTTAGATATATGTATTAACCAAGATCTAGAGAGAGGTGTAACTGAACTGTGCCAAACAAATTACTTAGAGCAAGTTTTAGTAAGATTTGGTACAATAGAGTGTAAGCCTATAACCACGCCAATGGAAAATAAATTTCAATTTGTTAGGCCTGAAACAAGTGATGTGTTGTTAAAGTCTGAGTGTAGACAAATAATAGGCTGTCTTGTGTATGCAGTCATAGGAACATGACCAGATTTGTGTACTAGTCTATCTTATTTAATTTGACAAGATACAAAAATTATGCCAATTATGTATTGTACAAAGCTATAAAAAGAGGGTTAAGGTATGTTAAAATCACATTACATTATAATTGATCTTTAATAGCAGCTCAAGCAGTGAAATTTTGTGTGGGTTTGTGGATTTTGACTGGTGATCTGATAAAAGTGATAAAAAGTTCACATCAGGCTTTGTTTTTATATTGTTTGGGTGTATTGTTACTTTGTCGTCAAAGAAACAACAAACTGAACATCTGTCTTCTACCAAAGAAAATTGTATTGTTTTGAGTTTAGTTGTTGATGAAGCTTGTTGGCTGAGAAAACTAATTTATGATTTTGAATTGATCAGTGTTATCAAGTTGTAATCCATGGTGACAACCAAACAGCAAAAAACCTAGGAAACAATCCTGAGATCAACAAGCAAATCAAACACATAGATGTTAAGTTCAATTTTATCAAGTAAAAGATAGAAGAAGGTATAATAATTTTGAAATATATAAAGTCTGAAGACCAAATTGCTGACATGTTTACCAAACTATTGGCAAAGAATAAGTCTGTTACTAGAAACATGCTGTGTGTTATGTAGGATATAAGAAAGCATGTCTGTGTATTCCTGGTAAAGATTGAGGGGGCGCTAATATAGGCCTACTAAAGAAAAGTAAATAGGGATGTAAAACTGTGATGGGTGTTTCAACTAAATGACTCCTTAATTTAAGATTTAAAATGACAAATAGTAACTTGTATAGGGGGCGTGCATAAATGGTAACATAGTCATATTTTATTTACTCCCTTCCAGGAAGACTAGTGGCAACACTGTCGGTTGCCCCACTTCTGTTTTGGTATGTTCACTGTAGTATGTACGTGGTATGTACACGGTAGTCTTGTCAGTAAAACATTAATATATTAAAATATACAACACTCATATTGCAAAACTACTGGTTTATTTAAATTCCATGTACCTCTCATATAATAAATGTAACAGATTTTAACTAAACCTGAGCCGTGAATAAGAGACAGGACGTGGTAATAACTAAACAATCATCCCTCGAGATGTAAAGATTCACCAAAAGGGATTTTTTTTATATAAATGGTAGTAGTTTGTGATTGCTTTATAATTTATATCGTAATAATAATGTGGGAGAGATTATTTGTCAGATTTTACCTGTAAAAATGGAGTCCTCTTTCTGTCTTGAACGATTCTCCCACCCATTGAACATCAGTTAACTTTGATGTAAGGATAGGGCTGTAACATTCATAAATAAAATAAATTAATCCCTCTTTCTGTCTTGAACGATTCTCCCACCCATTGAACATCAGTTAACTTTGATGTAAGGATAGGGCTGTAACATTCATAAATAAAATAAATTAATCAAGTAAAAACTTTTCTGACTTTATTAACTTTATTTATATAACTTAACTTGGAAAAGCAAACCCGATAGCTGTGGCTTGGATTGCCAATATTCTTATCACAAATTAATCAAGAATAATTGTTTTCTTCCCTGGGTTATAAATCACTCATTATTTTAGGGCAGATGTAATGGATGTGCAAAATTGTCTACTAATTGAAGCCATCAGAAATACACTGAAGGGGATTCATTGTCATATTTTTGTGCTGACTTTTTGTAGTATACATAGTGTAGTAGACTAGTTTTATAACATTTTGAATATTTTGTAAGAATTATTTATAGTGTTAATATCAAAGATGCCTGATGGAAATGAAAGAATGCAAATGTTGCTGATCCCATGTGAGATTTTGCTTTGTTCAGCAAAGGAAGCAAGTTGTTACCCTGGGTCAGCCAGCTAACACTAAGGATATTAACCCTATGCGGCCAGGTCATTTACACCAGGGTCCCCAAGAGAAGGATATCATTAGTGAATAGCTGGATAGTTGGGGTAAGCTGCTTCCAGAAGATTTTTTTTTTAGTTTCTTTATAATAAATGGGGCAGGGAAGCTTGTCCCCCAGTTCTAAAGCGATGGTCTTGGGAAGCAGTTGTACTGAATAACTGGTCAACCAGTTGTACTGAATAACTGGTCAACCTTTGGCATTTGCATGTAATAAGAACTCGTTAGTAGAATAGTTAATTAATATATTACATTAACATAATTTTGAATAATAATAAAGGAGAATGACATACAAATATAAAGTATTAACTTAATTTTGAATAATAATAAAGGAGAATGACATAATAATCAGCTAATTTATTACTCACAATCAACAATATTTGCATCAAGTTCATAATAAATTAATTTTGAGCGTTGCAATGGTTAGCACAAAGGTTGGGTTTAGTAAAAAGATTAATATTTGCCACGAACCATGTACCATCCACAAACATAATTATAAAAAATATATATTAAGGCATATATATTAACATGGGAATGGACTTAAAAAATCCTTAGTTTTTTTTAGCACAGCTTATTAACTGTTAAGGCTATATGCATATGTATTAACTATACTAAAGGGTCAAGGATGTGGATGGTTGATTTTAAAGGAAGTGTACCCAGATTTGCATGAAGAGAAAATAGGAAACTATTTTAGGAAAAAACACTCTCAGTACACCCAACTGGGATCGAACCATGATCTCTCTCCCCATCATTAGCAATCTAGTCTTTTACCACCGAAGTGGGTCGACCTTTGTCTTACTGTGCCAATTCTCCTAATGCTGAACAGGAGTTATACTGTGCCAGGTGTCATACATATTATGGAATTATATTTGTCATTCCCGAATAATACATAATCAATAATAATTTCAACATATTATTTTTTTAAAACAACATAAAATGAAAACATCGAGTATTTTATTTTTTTAAATTTAAGAAAACTTTTGAATTAGGTTGAGATTTCATTATTACGACTGTTATTGAGAACTTTGGATTAACATTTCATATTTCTGAAAAAGATACCACGTCGGAATGTTACTAAGCAGTTTTTCTAGAAAACTAATATGCTTTCTGGTTCATTAATTAGTGGTTAAAATATTTGAATGTTATAAACATTCCAAAATATTTCTTGTTACATTATAATTACAAAATATTCATTTTATTCTAAGGCTTTTACTAATGAAAACATTCTAAAATTAAAATTTTATTTCCCTAAGTATTTTTTTGGAAGGATATTTAAGTGAGAGTAATCTGCTTCACGGGCCGCATAGTCTATGGCATCACTTTAGTGTTAGACTAAACTGCTAATGACATGGAGAGTGGGGTTGGAACCAGGTGGGGTCTTTGAGAGTGGATATTACAAAATGGTTTTCCAATCTCCCTCCACACAAACGCGGGTACACTTCATATAAATTCAACCTTCCTCATCCCTAACTCACTAGCATAATTATTACATATTGTATGTTTGTAACCTAAAGAAGTGTAGCAAAAAATAAAATGACAGTTCACCATGAAAAGTAGCAGTCTTACCTTGACTAATTACACTATGCTATGTCCACACCATAGAGGAACCAAGCAAGAGGCCTGCTACTTTTTAGGCTAAACAAAGTGTACACAATAGGTGTATATTTCATTGAATATAAATACAATTTAGTTAAATAATTAATTAATAAATGCTAAAAAAATCACCTTCCTCGTGTTTTGCAGTTATCTGTGGATCCCATAAACGAATATACTTCTTTCACCAGTTTCGTTGCACTGATAAAAAAAAACAAAAACATAGTTATACAAAAGACAGTGGTTTTGTTAAATATATTATTTCATTTATTTGGAACTGTTTTGGGCCTTCAATAAAAACAGTTTAGAGTGGGCTGGGTATGGATGGAGCAATCTCTTCTCTTCAAGGTGATGCAAACACGTTTCTACTAGTACACGTCAGTTGGCCAAAAGTTGTTTGACTTAAACTTTAGGCTAAATAACTTTATTCCAAACAAATTTCTACAAAGTTAATTTTTAGGGAAAATATATTTAGACCATATGACTTTGGATGAACCTAATTTTGAGGCCAAATAATTTTAGGCTAAATAAGTTTCTAGGCAAAATGACTTGAGAGGGTGGCTACAAAACATTTTTTATAAAATTCTCTCACTATTTTTACTTTCTCTCTATCTTACAGGTAGAGAAAGTATTGTGATCGTCAAAAAAATCGAACTCGAGATTTTGATGAATTTTGACGTTTCATGACTTCCTGAATCCGAAAAAGTGGTTTTTGAATTTCCGTCTGTCTGTCTGTCTGTCTGTCTGTCTGTCTGTACCTCCAACTAGAGCCTAAACTATTTTACCGATTGAGCTGAAACTTGATATCTAGGGTTTTCATAGGGTTGCCCCGAGGGATTTTTGGAATTGGATATCTACCCCTAAAATTAAGGGTAGTTTACTGAAGGGAAAAAAGAGAAAAAGTCGATTTTCTCAAAATCGGCTCTAACGATTTTGATTAAATTTCATTTATGAACATAAATAAATATTCCAAACAAAATGGCTACTCTCAATATTTCGGCAAAATCGTTTTAAGGGCTCCGGTCTGATGCGTAAATTTACATTTTTTATAATAGCTCCGAAACTATTTGAGATATGAAATTACTTAGCATTACAAATATGTATATATATTTATAATACAAATATTTTATTCGAAACATATTTTTATAAAATCAATGACTTTCAAAATATACGCAATTATATATATATTTTTAACTTTTTGGGCATTAAAGCTTAAGTATTGCGACCGTAAGAAAAACTAACCTGAAATGTTGATGGATGTCGACGTCTCATGACCCCCCGAACCCTTAAAAATAGTCTTTGCAATGCCGTCTGTCTGTGTGTCTATTAAAACTTAAAATTAAGGGTAGTTTACTGAAGGGCAATATGAGAAAAAATCGATTTTCTCAAAATCGGCTCTAACGATTTTGATTAAATTTGATTTATGAACATAAATAAATATTCCAAACAAAATGGCTACTCTCAATATTTCGGCAAAATCGTTTTAAGGGCTCCGGTCTGATGCGTAAATTAACATTTTTTATAATAGCTCCGAAACTATTTGAGATATGAAATTACTTAGCATTACAAATATGTATATATATTTATAATACAAATATTTTATTCGAAACATATTTTTATAAAATTAATAACTTTCAATATATACGCAATTATATATATATTTTTAACTTTTTGGGCATTAAAGCTTAAGTATTGCGACCGTAAGAAAAACTAACCTGAAATGTTGATGGATGTCGACGTCTCATGACCCCCCGAACCCTTAAAAATAGTCTTTGCAATGCCGTCTGTCTGTGTGTCTATTAAAACTTAAAATTAAGGGTAGTTTACTGAAGGGAAAAAAGAGAAAAAGTCGATTTTCTCAAAATCGGCTCTAACGATTTTGATTAAATTTCATTTATAAACATTAATAAATATTCCAAATAAAATGGCTACCCTCAATATTTCGGCAAAATGGCTTTAAGGGCTCCGGTCTGATGCGTAAATTAACATTTTTTTAAATAGCTCCGAAACTATTTGAGATATGAAATTACTTAGCATTACAAATATGTATATATATTTATAATACAGATATTTTATCCGAAACATATTTTTATAAAATCAATAACTTTCAATATATACGCAATTATATGAATTTTTTTAACTTTTTGGACATTAAAGTTTAAGTATTGCGACCGTAAAAAAAAAAACTAACCTGAAATGTTGATGGATGTCGACGTCTCATGACCCCCCGAACCCTAAAAAATAGTCTTTGCAATGCCGTCTCTCTGTGTGTCTATAAAAACTTAAAATTAAGGGTAGTTTACTGAAGGACGAAAAGAGAAAAATTTGGTTTTCTCAAAATCTGCTTAAACGATTTTGATTAAAATTCGTATCTAGGCGTTGATTAAGATTATAAATAAACTGGCTATTTTCATTTTCCTATGAAAATGATTTTTAGGGTACATTACAGAAGCGTTAATTTCCGTATCTCCACAACTATTGGAGAAACTAAACAACTTATCATTGCAAAATTGTAGGACTATTAGAAATAAAAAACTTTTATTTGACATATATTTTTATAAAAACAGCAGTTTCTGAGATATTTGCAAATATATTAATACAATTTTGTGAGCTTTAGTTGTAAACATATACTACTTAAGTCTTAACGCAATAATACTCCAATGCCATAGAGTAATTAAATATAAGTAAGTATCTAAAAAAAGTATGTTATTTTTCCTTAAATCTCTTAGGAGAAATGGTTGCATAGCAATGATCTATCTCCATTTTAGACTCAATAGTCAATATTTACATTTTTTATTAGTCAAAATGTATAAATGAATAATTAAATATCAATGCGATGACTTGAAGATCTGCAACACCTTTTAAAATGTTAAAATTTTAACCAGAAATCGAAATTTTAATACGAAGTGTTGACCCTTGTGGAAGACATTAAACTGTTTGAAATGTTCTTAGGTGGACAAAGATGCGCCTCTTTTCTCATTGATTCTATATCATTGTATATTATTTTATGCGTGTTCTTATGTGGAGTGGTGATGATACAATGTACATTATTCCGTTCAGAAATCTTACGAGTTTATAGAAAGAGAGAGAAAGTCTGTGCGGTGTGCCGTACCATTTATTTTTCAAGCTATTCTTTTTCAGTTTTAATAATTTAATCTATTTATAGTTTTCCTTGGAGAATGCAATTGTATAACATATATTACACATATAAAATAAACAGTACTGTGCTTTTATCTTAAAATAATGACAGTTACTAAAAATTCTTAATATTTGTGAAACAAAATAATATACATTGTTTCAGAAACACTCCACCAAAGAGCATAAATGAAATATATAAACATTAAGAAAAGAATAACAAATTCATTTTTGAAACTTAAATATATTTATAATCAGGCATGTAGCCAGAAAAAAACTTTTGGGGGGGGGGGGGGGTAGTTTAAGATTAAAACTGACTAAATTAGTGATTCTAGGTACGCGAGTTGGTGACTTCCATATTTCTCACTTGATGGGTTCCCCCCAAAGGCACCCGTAGACATTTTCCCCGGTTGAGGGGGGGGGAGGCGGGACATTCGGGGAGTATTCTATGAAATGGTGGGGGGTCCGGGTAAAATATATTAAATTGAAGCCTCAAAAGATGCCTTTTAAGGCAATTCTTGTCTCCTAAAAGAAGGGACAACATAAGAAAATAGTCTACCTGAAATTGTTGGCATTTTTACGAAATTAATTAAATCTAATCTGACAGGTTTGTTTAAATTTTATAGGATTAGGTTTTACAGAATTTTGATTTGAGGGGGCGGGTGACCAATTATTAACCCTTCTTTGACTTACTCCATATTGAGATGCACACTTGTATTTTTGTGGTAAGATACCCTGCAGAAACACGTTCGGGAGTTATTGCCTGATGCATGTTTCGTCCAAGAGATCATGTATGTTTTTTTAGATTTATCAAGTACTATAAAACTACTATGGATGTCTCATTTTAATGATAAATGGTGGAGTATCAGTTCCCGATTGCTGACAAACTCTCCCAGTAATCACACTCTTAATAACAAACCTTTGTGGCAAACAAACCTTTGAAATATGAAAAAAATTAAAAACTTACACCTCTTTAAGTACCCTCAAAGTAATTTTCATGGAGGAATTAAAACCACCACTTTGTTTGTAATGCTAAACATAACTAGATACAAAGTTTAACCAAAATCACCAGTGCAAATTTTGAGAAAATATATTTTTTCTTTTTTTGCCTTTCAATAAACCACCCTTAATTTCAGGGTTATAATATATCTAATTTCAAAATATTCCTTGGGGGAACCTTAAGAAAACCCTAGATACCAGGTTTTAGACTGATCTGTAAAATGGTTTTAGCTCTAGGACGAGATACAGAAAGACAAAGAGAAAAACAGCATCACAAAAAATACTTTACAGTTTAAGGTGGTCATGAAAAGTCAACATTTATTAAAATTTCAAGTTTTTTTTTGACAAACACAACAGAAACTTTTCTCTCCAAGGGGTCAAAACAAGTAAAAGGAGCATCACATTCCATCAAAGGGCATAAATCAAATAACATACAGGGTTACAGATACATTAAGAATAGAATAACATTTCTGTCCACCAAAGATCATAATTATTAATTTCATTTTCTAACGACTTGAATTAAAAAAAAGTTTCATTAAATCCCAGAAACTAAATAAAATAGTTTTATATATAATAGAACTATATCTTTACAATGTTAAGTTTTCATATCTCTAATAGCTGTAGAAATATGATCAAAATTGGAAAATTCTGTATTTATAAATTATATCTTCAAAGTCATTTTCATGGGAAAATGAAAGATGCCATTTTGTTTGTAATGTTAAACAATGTCCGGATAAAAAAATAATCAAAATGTTGGGAGTGATTTCAAGAAAATCGATTTTTTTTCTTCTATTTTTGTCCTTCAATAAGTAGGCTAACTTTAATTTTAGGGTTAAATATATTATTTCAAAAACTCGTCAGGGAACTCATGAAAACCCTAGATACCATCTTTTATTCCGATCAGTAAAAAGGTTTCGGCTCTATTCTGAGATACAGAGAGATGGCATCGTGAAAACCACTTTTTTGGCTTAAGATGCTCGTAAAATGCAGACATTTATCAAATTCTCGTTTTTTTTTAATAATCACAATAATTCTCTCTTCGAGAGGTTGATAAAAATAAAAATTCTAGCTAGTAGTTAATAAACATCAACATTTTATAATATTTTTTTAAGTATTGAATGTTGTAGGTATTATTTGTGGCCCTGTGTAAATGTGATATGTATAAAACGTTCTGTACAGCCATTTAATGTAATTAGAGGCAGTGTCTGAATAGTTCATCAAGGGTCCTTGGAACCCAAGTGTAGTGAGAGTTCCAATGGCGCCGTACATACGACTTGTCCTTTAACATGCACTCAAGTTAAAATAACGTTTTATATTGATTTAAAGTATTATATATTAGGTGGAAATGGAATTAAATGTACCTAAAATGTTAAATAAAACTAATTATGCTATGTTCATTGTTCATATGGATATGATTTTCGGTTAAATTGGATCATTTTTAGCTGAAAATCTGTGTTGAAAGAAAATGTATTTTCAGTTTATAGCTCTGCAATCATAATTATTGTTAAAGAATAATACTCGACTGATATATATAATTTAATTAGGGGAAATACAATTTAAATATACATAGATATATTTGATAATATGCAGAAATGTTTTAAATATTATTTGGTATCCCTACGTTTTTGGTGGACCTTTCAGTGTGAATTGTAATTTGTGTGTTGTTTGGTGAATAGTGATTTATTAAAAAAGAAGGTCTCCCATCATGAGATTTACATGTAAGTTAGTTTATTTTTAAATCAAGAGTAGCCTTTTTATTTATCCAAAAATACTGTTGCATGTTTTAAAACAAAACTTATAATATGTCGCTACCCTTCCTCCTACTACCCATGGGCATGTTGTCAGGATGGATTAAATGCTGGGAGGGATGGTCAGAGGCAGCATTGAAATAGTAGTTGTGGAGCCTTAGTGAATTTTACTGTAGACTATAGTACAAAATGTAATATAGTCATTTATAATGATTAGTTATGTCTTAAGGACTCACTTATACAAATTGTGCTGATAGTAATAACATCTTTTTTTATATTACTACGAATATTTTGCGTTTGGCTGGCTGACTTAGGCTTACAACACAAAAAAGAAGAATGTGTCAGCTATGTATCAATGATATTACCTAAATGTTACTAGACATTGACTTCATTCGCCCCAATTTTTTTAAGTTTTGAAAACACATTTTCAAGAAACTTACCAAAAATATCAATCTGACAATTTTATTCAATCTTACTATATAGATAAGTAATTCCTCATTCATACTACAACTTCCCCTCTAGAATTACATAGCAATTAAATAACACAATAGAAATAACAAGAATTGTTATACTCGCTGGAATACCTATACTATATGCAATAGTGCTATATTCCATGAGATATGTTCTATATTTTTCAATTTTACTTATTAGCTCATCAAAGTTACTCTAGACACTGAATTTTTCACAAAAATTTCTAATCTTCTCCTAGCTTGGTATCGAAATGTATATTTGAAATTGTCCTTTTCTACATAATAACATGTTCTAGAGTTAGAAACTTCAAAGCTTCCCATTGGCTATTTACCCTTGAAAAAATCGCGCGTATAAGCTGAACTGATTAATTACTAATCACATTACAATGTGCCACATTCATGATGCTACAGATTCTTTTAGATAGTCACTGAGGGTAACATCCTTAGATTTTCCTGGCACACAAGAGTCACATCTATGTTATCGTTTACAGCTTATAAGGAGCCAGAGAGTAACCTTGAAAATACTGGCTGTTCTAAAAAAATACTCATTTTTTGCACATTTAATTGTTTGTTTTGGATATAGATAAATTAAAAACACAACTAGTTACACTGTTATCCAAAAGCATTTAATTGCTTGGATAAAATTTAAGATTTTGCTCTCGAGATGTAAAAAATAATCTTTATTCACTGTTTGAAAATATTTGTGGTCTTTAATTATTAACAATTCTTCATTTAAAATATATTTGGTAATGTGTATTTGTTCGAAATAGGGGTACTGGATAGGTAGAAATAAGGTATTTTTCCAAAATTCCTTCTCTGTTAACTAGTGGTAAGCCTACATTTACAACAATCTGTAAATGATATGATTTATCAAAAAATATATGTCTTTGCATTAATCTCTTCTACACTAACATTGAATTGCATGTAAAATTGTTTGAAATTAACAATAAAATCTAAGACTAATATAGTGAAGAATAAAAAAAAATATTTCTTGTTTAAGTTTAAAATCTACAACTCCCTTAAAACTACCCACTTCGGTGGCGTAATTGGCTAACGCGCTTGTTTCGTGTAGAGCCAGACTGCCGAGGATGTGAAGATCGCGTTTCAAATCTCGGTCAAGGGAATGGGGGCAGGGGGTGTTCCTAAATGGTTTTTCACTCTCCTTCCATGCAAATGTGGGTTCATTTCCTATAAATTCAACCTTCTCAATTCCTAATCCATTAACATAATTAGTAATTAAGCATATAGCCCGAACTGTAGTAAGATGCGGTGCTAAATAAATAAAAATGCTTTAAAACTATTCTCTGTAAAAAATATATCAGGCAAATACACAAACCACACACCTGACCTCTGCATATAAAGGGTTTTAACCTCGTGACATTTACTACCAAAGATCTAAAAGCCAAATGAATTCTTACTGTGCTCTTACTCAATATCTCTAATATCGGATATGGCTCTGTTAATTTGGTTTGGAATATTTTAATCCTTTTTTTTAAGCAACATTTTTAGTTAACCAAATCTCCTACTTTTTAGAATGTTTTTTGAAGGTCTAGTCATGTTAGCTAGCGTGCCTTAAAAGCATTTCATGATTATTCTTACACACCTTATTCCAAAACCCTTGAAGTCTGGCAGATAAGTTTATCTGTTGATCTGTCACATTAGAAAGTAACTATCTTCTTTTAAAAGGTGTTATCTTCTTAATTCCAAAAAATATTTCGTAAGGTGATAATTTAGTATGAATGTGAATCCTTATATTACAATCCCTTTAAGGGGAAGTAAATTATTTGCAACTTAAATTAATTCGTAATCAGTTTTTACCCCTTCTGTGGGATTGCACCGGGGCACATTTTACTGTGGTGCTCTTTTCTACCAGCCCACTGCTACTAACAAGGAAAATTAACATAAGAAAGAACACTTGAAAAGATAAGATATGAGTGCATTTAAACAAATCAATTTAATAGGTCCAATTGCTGGAATAAGTACATTGCACATGATCACAACACAAGACAACTTATACAGAAGCGGTCTTTGGATTTCCAATATATATATATTCTACATAGGCGGTTGTATTGAGGACGTTCCCAAGAGCTAAGAATATACATCAGACATGAGCGCAGGGTAAGCTCCCATTCAGCGTTCTTGACTTGAATTAAATCAGGGGTCAACACACGACCAGCAGGTCAGAGCCAGAAGGGTAGGAACGGCCCTCCTGTTGAGCCCTAAAAACGGGAGAACAACTCAATTCAAAAAGGGCAAACAAATAAATAAATAAATAAATACCTAACACGAGCCATGCCAGACGGGCAGTAATGGCCCACAAGTTGAGCATCATGAAATGTGACCAACACAATTCAAAAATTGTATACGACACGAGCCATGACAGACGGGCAGAAGTGGCCCACATATTGAGCACCAAGAAATGTGTCCAACACAATTCAAGTATTGTGAATGACACGAGCCATGTCAGACGGGCAGAAGTGGCCCACAAGTTGAGCACCAAGAAAGGTGACCAGCACAATACTATAATACCTAGCTAGGTGTCTGTCATTAGGTCCTGAACGATCTGAATGGTCCCTTTCCCTATCAACAGCCTCGCATACAACACAATGGTCATGCGGGATACGACGTGGGAATTACTCCCATTTAAGTTGCCGGTCATATGGACCGAGCAGAAAACTTGTAAAGTACAAGGCAACTTCACGTAAGTGAACTAAGTCATAGACTCGCAGACACACAATGTCATGCGGCTATGACATGGAAACACTCCCATTAGCTGCGGTCATATGACCAAGCAGAAACTTGTAAAGTACAAGGCAACTTCACGTAAAGTGAACTAATCATAGACTCGCAGACAACACAAGGTCATGCGGCTATGACATGGGAACACTCCATTTAAGCTGCCGGTCATATGGACCGAGCAGAAAACTTGTAAAGTACAAGGCAACTTCACGTAAAGTGAACTAAGTCATAGACTCGCAGACAACACAATGGTCATGCGGGCTATGACGTGGGAATCATTCCCATTTAAGCTGCCGGTCTTATGGACCGAGCAGAAAACTTGTGAAGTACAAGGCGACTTCGCGTTAAGTGAACAAAGTCCCCAAAATCTAATCTATACAATATTATGATCATTAGTAACGTAGATAAGCTTATCCTCTTCGCTATTCGGGCAGCATACTCCTCAGTGACTCGATGAAATAATGGAACTTCCCATTACTTTCGGCGTCCGGTCAGTCCCTCGGCATGAACATCTTTATCCTAGTTGTGTGCAGGCAAGAACTTTGGAGAGTGAAGTCTATCCACCAAGTCATGAATAATTGTAGTCATGTCTTAGTTGACCAAGCAAAGGTGTTATATAGTGGCCGAACACAATGCATCATGGGAAAGAAGGTGGGGGAAAAAGTCCCACTACGTGAAGCCGTTCAGGTAAATGAGGCCCTCATGCGTGAGTAAGCCGTGCGCTGCCTTCAGTCAATGTTGATCCTCCGGCCAGCCTGGAGCAGTCTTGTGAGAGAGCCGAAGGAGGACAAACAGTCAGATGGCGCCGCTACCCACGGCGCTGGAAATATTCTATCAAGAATCCGAGGCGTGGTATGTAACACATACACATTTATACCTTAATAGACGTGTATGAATATCAGGGAATAATATATTGTTCATGGGCAATGATTTGGAGCAGTAATTTTTGTACAGTATGGGGCCAACTTGGTTTGCCCGTTACAGGATTACATGTCCTAAATACTATTGTTTCACTAGCAGCAAAATGACATTTTCCAAAGAAGTGATAAATTTACTCTTTCCATACTTTCAAAAACTGATTCAAGTCTTTCTATTTTGTTGTTTGTATTCAACTGAGAAAATGATGATGTCAACTAAATATGTCAATGGAGCTCAAACCACGCAAAAATACGTCCGTCATTCTTTGACACATAGCTGGGGCTCCTTGGAGTCCAAAAGGTAGCCGTAAATATTTATTAACTCCTGGTGGTGTAATGAAGGAAGATTTAGCTTGATCCTCTTGGTGTAGTGATATACCGTGAAACCCTGAGGTCAAATCCAACAATGTGAAGTATTTACACCCTCCTAGTCTAGCAAGAGTTTCAAAGATGTTAGGTCACGGGTACAGATCTGGTGTGGTTACCGAGTTCAAGGCTCGATAGTCAACACAGAACCTATATTTGATTTCTACATTAAATAACTTATTTTTAATAATCACTAATGGTGAAGCCCAGGGTTCAGCTTGAGGATCCTGAAGAACAATGAATACTGAGGATAGCTGTTCATCTACCAATTTATGTTAACTTTGAGGAATTTTGTAAGGCCTTTGTCATATTGGTCTTTAGTTTGCTGTTTAAATCTTATGCTGAACAAGAGTGTGCTTGGAAAATATTTTCTCTAAATATCCCCTGATATTTCTTTAGAAATGGCTGTATCTAGTCTTTCTGCTCGGAGGACAAATAGCCGATTTTCCCTGTGCAATCTATATATTCATGAAAATAAATTTTCCTTAGTGGATTTTCCTACATATCTATTTTTACCTTGAGGTCTAACTATGAAAAACCATTTCTGAAGCCAGTATGTGCTGGTGGGGGTTTCCATTATTGTGCAGTTAAGGCAAAACCAAATGTTTTTAATTTTTGACTAGAAATGTTCCGACAACTATCGCAATTGTAGTTTGTAATTTATAAACTTATGTTTTTTGAAAGGATAAGGTCAATTAATGAAAATGTGAAGGGGAGGTGGTTTGTAGGATGAAAATTGATCCTGTTTAACCCTGTCTTGGGAATAACTTCTTTTTGTTCCATGCCGGTCCTACTAAGGAACTCAATGTTTGTAGTGATGGAATTTTATTTGTCCAGAAGTCAAATGCTGTTGGGGGTTCATTAGGGGTAAGAATAAAATGCATCCAAGCCAGTGGTGCCGTACCTTTTTTCGAATGAATGCCCCCCTTTGTAGATCATACAATTTTCATGGCCCCCCTCAATATTTATTAGGAAAGTTATAAAAAATCTCTAAAATGTATTTTTCCTTTCACTTATTTAGTTTGTATACAAAGTACTGTAAAACTGGCAACATTATGCATTTTTTTAAATTGGGGTTTTGTTTTCATCAGCTCGTGAATATTTGGTTTGATGTTTGACAGAGCACACCTAAATTCGCCTTCCAATTCAAATCAACAACACTGTTTAGTTTTTATGAGAGTCAGAGTTGAAAATCCGGTAGTATTACATGTGGTCACAATGGTAGCTGTGGGAAGGGTAGATAGGGGAATTGGGGAAAGAATCTGAGGCTTACGAGTTTGAAAATAAGCAGGTGCAGGCATACGGGTGTCTTAATTTTGGTTGGTCACCTAGTAGATGAAAAAAATTACAAACTGGTTGGCAGTGTTACCAATAGCCGCTAGAAAAAAATTATCTTACTATGAAAAATAGATTGAGATAAAAAGGTCTTCAATTCTTAGCGAATGTTTAGCGTTATTTACTAAATGTTCCAAGCCCCCCTTGAAAATGCTTCACGACCCCAGATTGGGAACCTCTGATCCAAACCAAATCTTCATTGAGAGTTTCAAGAACTACCTCTTTGGTGGATTAGTGTAGTAAATAAAGTGTGATATTACTAGCTTCTAATAAAGGGATAGTGGTGGCAAAAACGATTTCCACTGGAACAGCAGACTCAATCTTTGGCAATGCCTTTACCGGTTCACCATGATTGTCTTCCAAAATAATGGTGCATTTTCATGTGCTGGTAACACAAATGTATGGTATTAAAAACACTAGTAGCTGTGGTATGGCAACATAAGAAATGCAAAACCTAGTATAATTACCTAGGAATAAATGGCAAAGTAATATTATTGGGCTGGATTGCTTCCTCTGGTTTCAATCTCGTTGCAAGTTTAGTCTTTTTCCTAGGAGGTTCCAGGTCCCTGAAAAGAAATAAAATTTAACAATCTTGTGAAATATTTAATACATATACTCTATTAGTCTTAAGCATTTATGCGACAGGTTGATTAAAACAGTACTACATAAGCTAACAAAACCTAACCTCGGTAGACTCATGGAAAGTTAGGTTAAGTTATGTGGGTTAACTAGTAAAAAATATTCTTTCAGTCAGTAAGAGTAGTTAAAGCAAAAATGAACTAAAATCATAATATTTTTATTAAATAAATAAAAAAATCTATATATTATATGTTGTTTATGAATAATGTGAGACTTTCCAATATTAGTGTTCCCTGATTTGATTCTTACCCTAATTTATAACTTATGTCTCTTAAGTTTTTTACACTGGAAAAGCCAGGACAATTGGCCATGGCTGAAAACGGGTTTGGGCAAATTTTCTCTCTAAATATCCCCTGATATTGCCTTAGAAGTGGTTGTATCTAATCTTTCTGCTCGAAAGACAAATGACCGTTTTTTCCTGTTAAATCTATACTTTCCTGATGATAAATTTTCCTTAGTGGATTTTCCTACATATCTATTTTTACTTTGATGTCTAAGTATGGGATTTTTTGTGGTCTTCCTTGGATGTGTTGGTTCGGGGTTTGAACCCAACTCATCTCCATCGACCATGGACTTTTTGTCCAACTCTATGATGTCACTAGTCCGTAGCATTAACAGCTTACCTATTTTATAAGCTCTCAGATGTTCTGTCAGCACTGCCCAGGTTGCTTATGCTAACCGTCACAAACTGCTTACCTTGCATAGTTATAATCTGGTTCACACTACACGGAATTAAATCTTGCTGGTCATTCAAATGGTTGTCTGTCAACAATGGTCCAATCATAAACAAATTCATGCTTTCTAGCTTCTGAGGTATTTTGTTTGGACTTTTACTTTTTCCTTGTGCCTGAACACAATTTTTCAGGGATTGTAAGATATATAGGGACTTAACGCCTGGAGGGTCAATTTTACTCTCTTATTGTAGTTAAAATTATGCTTGTGTTCCCTTCTTCATCATTTCCAGTAAGGGTATACTTGCATAATTCTAACTGCAAAATTTGTTTTAATAAATCAATAATCGCTGAGTTTTTGACAGGAAATCAAGTCCTAAAATACTATAATTTTTCGAGTTTTTTTTTTTCAAACTATGACTTGGAAAGTATCTGGGTAGATACCTCCCTGTTTCACCGAGATTGTTTAGCCTACATCCATTTACACCAAAATTCCAAATTTCGGTTGGGCCCAGATCAAAGAATTTCAAAACTAATTTATGCACATCCAACAAAGAATAATTAGGGCACGCCAAGAAGAGGCCTATCCTACGGATCTGGTTCGTTAAAACGCGTCTTCGAGTGCACAGGTAGAAATGCTCATAGGAAATCTAATGGAGGTCAAGTGATGGACGAATCCCCTATGAGACAGGTGGAAACCATATTCGGTTCTATGAAAAGGGAGCTTAATCCAGAAGCATATTTGTGCCTATTTTCCCCCAAGGAAATGCGTAGATGAAATTCATGGCTCTAAAATACCCCACTCCTCAGCAAAATGGAAACATTTACTTCAGGCCTTTATTAATACATAAATTAAATTCAATAATAAGCCACAGAAAGAAACTTGTCTGGCTTGTCATTTATAGACACTATATAATCTTCGAGATCAACTGACCCAAAAGAGAACCAAAAAAGAGGCGAAAGGTCGGCCCGTTAAAAAGGTGAGAGGAGGAGTGTTACATCACTAATAGGCTTACATATAATTGAAAAACTGAATGGTGGCCTCCATGTAGGTGAAGCATAGGCTGCAGATATACTTGTTTTCTTAAAGGGTAAATATCTGATTAGGTAGCCTAGTATATTTTGGGCCAGAGGGAAGTGGGAACGCACCAATCATGATACTATGCCGTTGTTAGAGAGTACCAGATTCTCAGAGAAAGGTGGTATAGATATCTGAGACCTCTACGGGTCTCCACTCGCAAACTTAACATAACGTTTGATGATGTGCCTGAAAAACATCCTTAAGAATGAGTTTCAAACTTCCCTTGTAACTGAAGTCACTAAACTCAGATGAGGGCAACCCTTTCTGGAGCCAGTATGTGTTGGTGGGGGGTTTCCATTGCAGTTAAAGCAAAATCAAATAGTTTTAATTCTTGACTAAAATTGTTCCACCAATTATCGCAATTGTAGTTTGTAATTTATAAACTTATGGCTTTTGAAATGATAAGGCTGGCTATCTATATTCCCAATTAATGAAAATGTGAAGGGGAGGTAGTTTGTAGGATTAAAATTTATCTTGTTTAACCCTGTCTTGGAAATAACTTCTTTTTGTTCGACGCAAGTCATACCAAGGGTCTCAATGTTGTAGTGATGGGATTTTATTTGGCCAAAAGTCAAATGCTGTTGGGGGTTCATTAGGGGTAAGATTACATTGTATTTAAGCCAGTGGTTCCCAACCTTTTTTCGGCTGACTGCCCCCCCTTCGTAGATCATACAATTTTAAAGGTCCTCTCACTATTTATCTCTAAAAAGTATTTTCCTTTCACTTCTTTATTTCATATCAAAGTCACTGTAAAATTGGCAACATAATGACTTTTTTTAAAAAAAAATTGGTGTTTTGTTTTCATCATTTATTGAATATTTGGTTTGATGTTTGACAGATCACACCTAAATTCACCTTCCACTTCAAATTGACAACAATGTTTTGCTTTTATAAGAGTAAGAGTTGAAAATTCAGGTGTATTGCATGTGGCCACAATGGCAGCAGAGGGGAAGGTAGAGAGGAGAAATGGGGGGAGAATCTGAGGCTTGCAAGTTAGAAAATAAGCACGGGCATGCATACAAGCTTCTTAATTTTGGTTGGTCGCCTAGTAGATGAAAAAAAAATTACAACTTGTTGGCAGGGTTGCCAATAAACTCAAGAAAAAACTATATAACTATAAAGAAGATATTGAAATAAAAATGTCCAAATATGATTTCCACTGGGACAACAGACACAATCTTTGGCAATGACTTTAAGGGTTCCAGTGATTGTATTTCAAATAATCTTGAGTTTTTTTGTACTAGTAACGCAAATGTATGATATTTAAAAAAAACACTAATAGCAATGGTATAGCAAAATAAAAAATGCAACACCTAATATAATTACCTAGTAATAAATGGCAAAGTAACATTATTGGACTGGATTGCTTCCTCTTGTTTTAATCTCGTTTCAAGTCTAGTCTTTTCCCTAGGAGGTTCCAGGTCCCTGAAAAGAAATTAAATTTAACAATTTTGTGAAACATTTATTATATATACTCTACTAGTTTTAAGAATTTCTGCGACATGTTGATTAGAACAGTACTATGAAACCTACCAAAACCTAGACTTGGTAGACTCATGGAAAGTTAGGTTTAGTTATGTTGGGTTAACTGTTGAAAAACGTTTATTCCAGTCAGTAAGAGTAGATAAAGTTAGAATGAATCATTATATTTTTGTTAAATAAATAAAAAAATCTATATATTCTATGTTTTTTTGTGAATTCTGTGAGACTTTTTTGTATTTGTGTCCCATGATTTGATTCTTCCCCTACTTCATCACTTAGGTCTGTTGAGCTGTGTACCCTGGAAAAATCCATGTATAATAATTAGCCATTGCTGAAAATGGGTTTGGGTAGATAAATTCCAACCCTGTTCAAGGTTGGATCGTGGTACTTATTAATAGTCCTTGATAATGCCAGTTTATTTCATTTTCTTTGAAAAAAAAAATATCTGTATATGGGAAATGAACTCTGCAGGTCGAGCACAGATCTTTTCATTTGGAACATCATACGCCATGACTGGCTTAAGCATGATGGCCATCTTCTGACGTTATGTCATAACTGCGAGATTGGAACTGGATGTCATAGCCGCTATGGCGTGTATGATGACGTGTAAACTTTGAAGGGCGCTAGTGTGTTAATAGAGTGCAATGGCAACCATGATAGGTGGCTTAGCTATTTATATGATAGGGTTGGTAGCACCATGAAGTAGTTGAACACCAATCAAAATACGTATTATCTTGCCGCGAGTTTCAAAACATCTCCATGTGAGTCGCAATGAACTTGATGAATGTAAATAACGTTTATTCTTAATATTTTCATTTTTAATCATAAATGTATACAGTTAGATATGGTTATATTAATGCTAAAATGTATTTATATTGGTTAAGGTAATGACCCTAAATTATATATAAAAAAATGAATTTGATAAATTTTATGATGTGTAATTATAAATATTTTATTTATATAGTTATGAAAACTATATATGTTATAGATAAGTATGATAAAAAAGGCTAGTAGCTAATGATTTAACAAAAGACCTATATCACATTCAGTTTTCTATTAAAGTATAGTTATATAGTGTTTTTCAATTTGATATACTTCCTCCTCTGAGCATGGGCAAAGATAAATATCAGTAGACCTAATCATCACTTTCTTAATGCATTCACAATAATTTGTATCCATTTCAGTAGCCATCAATTATCTATAAAATTAACCACAATTATAATTGTGAGAGTAAATGAGAGTAACTTGTGGACTAGGCCTACATGGTTTCCCCTTCTCACTGGGAAGGTAACAGGTCCACAAGAATCTGTCATTACCTTGGACAGAACTGGCATCAGTAAGAGGAGATAACATAATTCATGTGTCATTGTAAATAACTAAAGTTTTTTAACGAGTGTGGCTTTTATCCATAGTATAAGGGGCCAAAATCTAGCAGGAAAAACTTTATTGTTCTTGCCCAAGTTATTTTTTTCAATTCTACTTCCAGGCAAGTTTTGACTTTTTCTTTGAATATCACCTATGTAAATTCACCAGCAAACTAGTTGTAGGTTATGTAGTTGAAGATCAATCCGGAATCAGACTTAGGGCCTGAAATGGCTGTTTTGTGTTTGGATCACAGCTCTAGAGTAGTGGAAAACAGTTTAACAATACAAGAGATGTTCATTCTCTTTAGTTCAAATAATTAAATTAGTGAGAACATAGTGGTTTGAGGAAACTACCCTCAAATATATAACTATGCCTATCTTGTCAGTTGGTGTTTTGTCTATATAATCCTGATTTTTTAAAGTGGTTGTAATCAATTTTTTATGATAGCACATGCTTTTCATGTTAGTTTGGATACATAAAACAGGACATATGCTGATAATGCTATTTTGATTAATGTTCACTGGATTTTTAAATATAATTTTTTCTAGCATTATTTTCTATTTTTATCATTATTGTTGGAGATAAAAATATATACAGTTTAGGACAGCAACATATAAAAATAGCTCATAATGAATGGTAACATTAACATCAAAATCACATCAATTTTTTTTAAATAGTAAAAATACAATAGTTACAAGAATTCACATTTAGTTTTTTTATAGTATGTAAAATTGTATATAAGTCCTGCCTAACATTATTAACTAATTATGACATTGAATATAAAAAGTGAAAGAATGGTACAATATTTTTTTTAATTTCAAATTATTTACGTTACCCTATCTACATTTTTAAGCTAATTTCTCTTTTAATCATAGCAGTACTTTTAAACAGTAAAAGTATGACTGTTTTATTGTTTTTATAAATGCATACTGTGACTGGTTTTATTGCATGGACCAAAATATGTGAAAGTACCTAACTTATACCCTAAATCAGGGATGACGAAACTTATCCCAAACCCGTGCGCCACTGGAGGGCTAGCTGACTTTTGAATTAGTCTAAAGTGCCACCTATTATTTACATCTTTTAATGAGTATTTAAAAATTAAACTCGATGAATAGTAAGCATTGTAATAAAATTGTAGCAATCAAATCAAATTGTAAATATTTTAACAATGCCTAGATTTTAATTAAGGAAAATTTATTGTATTAAATTGTCAAATGAGTGTCTTGGACAAAATTAATTTCAATAACTTGTAGTGAAAACATTTAAAATAGCACATTTAGTGAAAAACAATAAACCAGAGTGTATTATAGTATTATATACTCCTTTATATTCAGGATTGAACATGGGTTTTAATAAGTCGAGTCCTTCTATTAGTATCACAAAAACTTCCCTATGAAATAATGACTCTTGGTGAGAAAGGTTATGTAACACAGGTTGAGGAGGGTGAGGGGGGGAGAGAGTTAATCTAAATTTCTACATAGTGTTACATGGGGAGAGGGGAGGGGTTAAAACGGTAAGAAAAAAGCTTTACGTGGTTTATGGATGACCCCTATGGTGCATGTCCTCCTACAAGTGAGAGCTAACAGTTTCCCATCCATACGTCATCTTCAGATGGATAATGGAAATAAGTTTTTAAATGTCGATTTCAAGACTCTCATGAGAAGGAAGAGGATCAATCACTATTTGATGTTTAGCAATGAAAAAAAAATAAGATTTTGTGGGTTTGAGGTAGGAATGAGACTAGAATATGATGACATAAAAGGTTAAAATACAAGACAATTTGTGGATTTTTTTGGGGCATTTTTGCATGAACATTTTTCAATAAATGTGTTAGTTGAGGGGAGTGGGGTAAAGGTAGTGATAGTGCCAGCGACTATTGGCTGAAATATAGTGAGTTTGTAGGATGTACAGGAAGTGATGACAATTTCTTGGTAAATTATGGACCATAGATCACAGTAGCAGGTGATGTATTCTTTAAGACTTTGATTATAATATTGAAGAACTACCACCATAATAAGTCTACAGCAGACTGGGGAACTCTGATGTTAGTGACAGTGACACTTTTGCATTCCACCAGCAATCACAAGAAGCATTATGTTAACGTTAGAAGTGAAATAAAACCGCTGTTATTCTTTTGTTTTAACTCATTTTGTATCTTTTTCTCATGTTAAGGTCGTTAGAGTAAAATTAATATGAACTGAAAACAATAAAACTTGGGATATATCAATTGCATTATCTCCATTTAAATAGTTGGAAAGTTTTCCAATGTGTACAGGATGGCGTGGAAAAATTACCATAGTTTTAGGATTTATCTCAATATTGTCGACACTGTTGGAGAGGATGTAATTCGAGAAAATGTTTGTTACCAACTTTAAGATTAATAAGTATAGCAAGTGAACAGCTGAAAAAAAAAAATTCTATAGCATAAGACTATTTCAATCTTGGCGGTTAAAAGATTACGTTTAGTTTAAACAGTTCTAATAATAAATAAAGAGGTGAGCAAATTATTTAGAAGATAAATACCCCCTTTTGTCTATCAATGGTACTAAAAGAGAACTCGCTCATCAAATTATCTGTGCAATATTATATTATGTATAGATCTCACCCTAATCAATAAAGATATTCCCAGTCATAGGTGAGAATATCACTGTCCTTATTTCTCACTCATAAATGATTAATTTAATATGTCTAGTCAGTCAGGCATTTAATGTGTGCTTTGAATTTACAATACTCAATACTTCTATGGTGCTGTATTATTAATACCCACGTATGTATATTGTATCTAAATTATCAACAAAAAGCTTTGTATAATTTTAATGAATACTGTTTTATACTTACACAAAAATATTTAGACATCTGGTATTGTTTGTTAGGATTTCAAAACCTTTAAACCAATTGTTTTTCTCTGGAAATTCCTCTTGTATAAAGCTCAAACATTTTGCAGGTATTTTTATATAGCAAAGTTTTATTTTTCTGAAAATAGAATAAAATATTTGTTTAAACATTGCTTGAAGTATGGTTCCTCTAAGAAAGTTGGGGATTAAGGTAATTTAACTTCGGTATAATTTGGAATGGATGACTTCATTATTACATAGTAATTTAAATACATACTTAGAAATGAGTTAGAGACATCGGAAGTGAACAGTGAGTATTTGGTTTAGCGCACCAATGCTCTATCAGTGAGCTTTCTATCTTTATTTTGTGTCCAGGGTGATACATGATCATAGTTTGAGGTATACTCTATGATGGTCGTGTGTAAATCCAATAAATTACAATTAAAATGTATAGACATGACAGCATTAAGGTAACTACAAATGTCCATGGCTACAATTTATCTTACACATCAATCACAATTTCTACCAAAAATATAAATATGAAATCATAACAAGACATTTGGAAATGCATGTAATTTTAATTAAAACTGATTAAACAAACTTAAATAAAAATGTCTTTACATCCATTACTGTTTCCAGCCTATGATCTGGGTTAGTTTTTTATTCAAGCCATATATTTTCCGTTAATGGCTTGCTAGGCCTGCCATAGCTTCATATGCCATATAATTAATTTTACTTAAAACTAGGACATGTACAAAATCCAGTCCCCTGCCGTTAATTTATCACTATGAAAGGATAAACTCACATTTCACCAATGATAATTTATTGGCCATGCCGGAAATCGAACCCGGTAACCTTAGCTCAGTAGACAGACATGCTTTTGACTGAGCTAAGGTTTCGGATAAACTTAAATAAACAATACAAAGGTAAAAACACAAAAATGTTGATCCTCTACCCATAGCTATGATTGGAAAATGTATGGAGCCATTTAAGGTGTTGGTTGGAAACCATTATTACCTTGAGTAGTCCCCCATGGTTAACTCTTCAGTTTCATTTGTTGGACACGATATCTCTTCTGATGACCGGCCTAAGCATCTGATTTGGTTTCTACCTCTTTTAGGTTTATCATCTTTTGAATGGGTTTCACTGTTTTCAATCTGATGTATTCTGTTCAAGATTGGCTCCAAACACTTTGATCGTGTTTGATAGGGGTGGCTAGAAACTTCTATACCTTTAACTCCTATCATGTTGGATACCTGTCAACACAAAATAATAATAATAATAATAGTAATAATAATAATAATAGTAGTAGTGGTAGTGGTAGTGGTAGTGGTAGTGGTAGTGGTAGTGGTAGTGGTAGTGGTAGTGGTAGTGGTAGTGGTAGTGGTAGTGGTGGTGGTAGTGGTGGTGGTGGTAGTGGTGGTGGTAGTGGTGGTGGTAGTGGTGGTGGTAGTGGTGGTGGTGGTGGTAGTGGTGGTGGTGGTGGTGGTGGTGGTAGTGGTGGTGGTGGTGGTGGTGGTGGTGGTGGTGGTGGTGGTGGTGGTGGTGGTAGTGGTAGTGGTAGTGGTAGTAGTAGTGGTGGTAGTAGTGGTGGTAGCAGTAGCAGTAGCAGTAGCAGCAGCAGCAGTAGCAGTAGCAGCAGCAGCAGCAGCAGTAGCAGTAGCAGCAGTAGCAGTAGAAGCAGCAGCAGCAGCAGCAGTAGCAGTAGAAGCAGCAGCAGTAGCAGCAGTAGCAGTAGAAGCAGCAGCAGTAGCAGCAGCAGTAGCAGTAGCAGTAGCAGTAGCAGTAGTAGCAGTAGCAGTAGTAGTAGTAGTAGTAGTAGTAGTAGTAGTAGTAGTAGTAGCAGTAGCAGTAGCAGTAGCAGTAGCAGCAGCAGTAGCAGTAGCAGTAGTAGCAGTAGCAGTAGTAGTAGTAGTAGTAGTAGTAGTAGTAGTAGTATTTCAAACTATAACATTAAGAAGTCTAGCATTTTATATAATCTATATGCCATCACTTATAGTAACAAAATGTAGGGCCTATTAAACAATTAAAAAAAATAAGTTGGCCTATATGACAATTATTATATAGTTTAGAAAACATTCTAAATTTAATTAAGAGATATATATTTGTGTTGTTGATTGTTGTTTATATTTAGGGGTTGGCAAAAAAGTTGTGTTGCTTCAAGCGGTAATTATTTTCAATGAGTTTTGATTTAAAACAAACATCTTAGGTATAAAAATATAATAATACAAGAAGATTAAAGCACAATACATATGTCATAAACAGTTCTTGTATTTTTTTAACTGTAACATCTGAGATTGAAAGTAAAGATAATTAATTTGAAAAATAATTATTTAAATATTTGATGCAACATCATTATCATGTAAACCAACCGTTTAAATTAATAATAATGATTAATTGGCATGAATCAATTTCTTGCTGAATTTTATAATCCCTTTCTACTTTGCTGTTAACCGTTGACTCAATGGCATAGAAAACGACTGGTTTTGATGCATTTTAACCTTCTTCAGAATCTTAAATAAAGCTGAGAAGGTGTTCTAAGTTTAAAAACAAAACATAATTATTATTTAATGTTTTGATTATCAAACCCAACAAAATAAAGACAGTGAGCTACTTTCAGTTCAACTAAACAAACAATGAATTAATTTATTAATCAAAATTAAATGAAAAATTTAATGAGTAAATTAATATCTTAATAAATAATGTAATAAACTTAATAGATACACAAATAAATTAAAAATATCAAGTAAGTCAGTTAATTATTAATAATAGATCACATATGACTTATGTGACTATTTACATCTTCATGGCATTCTTATAGCTTCACAGATCCCAAACATATAATTTCAAACGTACGAAACACTACCAAAAATGACCAAAGATGTTGGTTGTTTCAAAGCTTGACTTCCACCTAGTGGCCCCAATGACTGCTAGACATACTCTTGGATTCTACTGTGAGTACACAGATAATCTACTATGTGAGTTCTTGAGAAACACTTGTGTCTGCTGCAGTAATGTGAAAAATGATATGGTTGCTGGTAAACAATGAGAGGTATTTGAAATTAGAAGGTTCAAAACATGTGCATAGCACCAGGTATGAAGGTGGTTTGGTATCGTATATGAGTCTGGAGCAGACCCTCTATAGACTACTCGCCGCTCATATTTGAAGCACCATCAAATGCATTTTCTTCACGGTTTTCTACAGCAAGTCTTGTACTATTCAAAAAGTCCACCAATGTGTTGAACAAATATACCCCTGTGGTAGATTAGACATACAAAACCCTAGGACTTTCTCCTCCACTTCTTATTCCAATAGAAATCTTGGTAATATAACAAACACACTGGTCATAACTTAACACATCAAAAGTTGTGTCTAAACTGTCCATTAATACAAAAAAAGAATTTGCATGCTTTACTTTGTTCCCAATTTCAGTCCGGATTGCAAGCTTGATATTGTTTACTATTTTTGTTACAGTCATCTTACTAAGAAATGTGGCCTAACTGTCTCTAACCTTTCTCTAGATTTCCTTCTTGCTACAAGTACAGATTTATTCTTCTCAGTCACACTCCTCACATGCTTGGTTAAATTCTCATCATAATTAGAGAGCAGGAGAAAATTTTCCCAAATGTTACCTTGATTGACAGAAGAGTCATCAATGTTGAAGGCATCTTCTTCCTTCCCTCTAAAAGCAAGACCCTGCTTTTCAATCAACTTGATTACATCAATACTACCAGACCAAACTTTTCTGAGTTTCTTTCTTTATTTATTTCTTTGGTCAAGTTTTTTTTCAAAAAACATGGTTTCAATTGTTCTTTCTTCTTTCTGTGCGATTTAAGTCTTCACAGACTCTCTGTGAGAATTTGATTTCTCATGTTCCCAAAGTGTTTAGCAAAAATGCCTAAATCGGTCAAAGCCTTGACAAAATACTAAGGACCCATAAGTGATAGTAAGGCAAACATTACAACATAGGTTTTGAATAAGTTATTTACATTGGCGGCTTGTGACTTTTTTTTTCATGGGAGGGCACAAAATTGAAAATAAATAATAATTAATAAAAATATAAACTCACCTCTTATTTATTATATTTTGTAATGGAAGTCCATCCTCCTTTCCTTAATATTTGAGAATACCTCAATAACTTTGTTGTCGAACTCAGAAATTGAATTAATACATTTATTTTCGACTGATAGAACTGTTAAAGCATTTAGTCTGTTTTCCGACTTTGTACTCCTCAAGAAAGTCTTAATCCGTTTTAGGGTATAAAAATACCTTTCACTTTCCCTTGTTGACATTTGTGTAGTCCAAATAATGTCCAATAGTTTGAAACTTTCAGCTAAAATCTCACTCAGGTTATTTTGTGAAATAAACACTAATAAAGATAGCACACCCTCAAATTCGCACATATCATCACGATTGTAAATTACATTAAATTCACTCTTTAATTTTATAGCGTTTAACATGGAATAGGATGTAACAGTTTCGTTAAACACATTTTGAGGAAAAGATTTTTGATATTAAAAAAAAAAATGAATTGAATAATTTTGCTGCACTTAGGTGACTTTTAAAATCAAATCTATCCTTAATTTGGGATAGAATAGTGTCACAAACTTCTTTTGAAGCAGTATTTCTACTATCTCCGCCGGTGGATGAAGTTTTCTTTCTTTTTTCTTCGGGTTCTTCAACCTCGTCGGTACCATTTCTAATTTTTTAAATTTGTATCTCAAATTGTTCTATAGCTTTCTCCAAATATAAGCTATCAATACCACGCACTAGAGTTTGATTTTTAAAAATGTCCACGTGTGGCATAATTAAATGAAATTGTTTCAGCCAATACATTAATTCTGAACTATTTAAGTGGTTCAATAGGCCACTTGCTTCATTTAGTGTTTTCGAATCTACTTCATCAGAGTCTATGATATTTTCCAAGCATTCCTTAAATGAGTCTTTGTAGTCAAATAAAGTATTGACTGTTCTGCTTTTAAATTTCCGATGAGTTGGAACCGCAAGTGGTAACCTTTTCTTAACAGTTAATTTCGGAATTCATTTTTTAAACACTCAAACAGTTGAAGGAAGACCGATAAGCAATTAGTCTACAGCTATAAAAATTCGCGCGCGATTGACTAGTGAGAACACACGCTGGTTAACTCTTCTTTGGGGACAGTGTTGCAAATTCTATAGTCTCTAGCGATAGTAAATGGTCCTGAAATTCATTGTATTTTTAACGGTAGGATACTACTTTCAGACATTATATTGATAAACCCACCAATTTTCATAAAAAAATAAATAAAATTTGTTACTTTATAGCAGGGCCACAGGATATTACTTTTAGAAAATACCCTAAAATTGGATAGTTACAGGTGGTGAAATTATATCAAAAGTAGTAACCAGATCGTACAGTTGGCAACACTGTTCGGGGATGGCCTGAAAATGTGAAGCTTGACCTTGAACGGACTGACAAGTATTCGGCTACTTTACAATGGATGGGGATGCGAGCAGCAAGAGAAAAAATATGTCCTTTCTACGGCCGGTATTACACTATCCTATTTTTCTTCGAGCAAAGAAATAACACATATTTCTTTGATCAAAAATAATTTACGATCAAATATTTGATGTCGTCTTTGATAAAAATATGTGTTATCACACATCACATTTCTTTCAAAGTTTATACAATTACAGTATTATGTTATTTCTAAAATGAGCTTGAATGGTTTAATTTTATGTGCAGCGGCTGTGACTGAGAATGTGACAATCTCGTTGCTGTTAAAATGAAAGGAATACCTATGTAACATTTTAAACAAAGATAAACAATTACGTCCATCACCTCCACACCCACCTAATCAATTTCTACAAAAATATTATCCAATCTTCACTCTCTTTTCTTTTAATATTTTTTAAGCATTTAAACAAATTACAAAGCTATCCACTGACAAAGCGACCCCAAAGTTTTCTAAACCCTTAAAGTGATTATGTTGTTAGTCTATTTCTTTAAGTCTCAATATTGGATTTGATATTAAGTTGTTATTTTTTTATTTATAAATAATTATTAAAATATTTCATTTGAACTATTACATTTTTAAACACTAAAAATACATTTTGTTGAAAAGTGCCCCTAGGATATTTGCGCCCTAAATTCATTTCTATTATTAACTGTCTCTCGCGCCCAGGTTAATCTTTCAGTTACCAATTTATTTGATAAAACCCGAGATCATGTTCTATAGCGTAAATCTTTGAACAAATATTTCCTTTGATAAAAGATATTTGATGATTCGTCAAAGTTACATCACATTTCTTTAACAAAGAAATATGACCGTGTAATATCGCTCACCCAGCGAGCCCTTAGCCTCCAGTGACGTGCATCTCCTCTTCCAGACAAGATACCTCTATCTCCAAGCTTCTACTCACAGGGGAACACTCAAATATTACCCCACTTAAGAGTTGCGCAGAGCTGTTCTGAGCATCCCGTCCTTTCCCTCGCCTTACTCTTGTCTGCCTTAACTTGGGGAACATTCACTACTTTGTCCCGATCGGGAAAATAGTTGATACGTTTGGAGGTTTTAGCTCAGCAATTTTAAATGTCATAATTATTTTAAGAAAAACTAGAAAAAGGTTTATTTTAATTCTAATATTTCCCTTGTTTATATAGCTTTATTATTATTATTATTATTATTATTATTATTATTATTATTATTATTATTATAGCTTATAATGGGTTTTATGAATAGCTTGGTGTTTAGGTGGGAGGGCACGTTCCCTTGTGCCCTTTAGGACGAGCCGCCACTGGTTATTTATATTGTAACTTAACCATTTTTGCATGAAAAATTGATCCTCACCATGTTTGACATAAAGAACTTTATCGTCAAATGACAGGGAGATGCACTCTCCTGTTGTACTAGTTGGAGTGAATAAAATAAAAAATGTCCAAGCTGTTCTGTCCAGGCATTTAAAAAAAATCAATTAGGCCTAGCCCTTGCCCCTTTGACTTTGAGTCCTTATTTCCAGCCAGATCTATTAGCTGCAAACTTTCATCTTGTTTTTGTTCTTGTTCATCAAAATATTGTTTTTGCTAAACGTCAATTTCTAAATTCTCATCCTGAACACTTTCAATAATCATTTGTTCATCTTGGGCGGAACAATGTTGGAGGTGTTAAGTGCCTTTTAGCTTTGTGACTGTGACACACAGAAAGGTGTGATTTTTGCACATGACAGGGCAGCCTCTCCTCTCTCCAGAGGCTCTTTCGCTTTTCTTAAATCATGGCATGACTTCCGTTTTTTCCTAGCCTTTTCTTTTGTAACGTTACAAAAAGAAGTACAACTAACTCAATCAAATGGGAGTAAACTCACCCTCGGCCTTGGTGAACATAAACACTGGAGCACACGTGCCGCGACTTCCTCTCCCTATAACTCAATCCCACTGACTAAATGGAGATACCGCCCAACTGTCCACTCGTGATGGAAGCCCCGCCCAGAAACAACCGGAGTATGCAACTTGACAAGTGGCGTTTCCGGTTCTGCCACCTCGATGATTCTCCGAGTTTCTAGCAGTTCCTAGAGTCGCCGCTATCCCTCCTAAGCGCTGCTTGTCTCCCCTCTTCCACTCCATTTTCTCCCTCCCTCTTTCCCTCTCTCTGTGGGCATGTTTGGTATTTGTGACGACTATATATTGTGATGTCTCTTTTACATGGTTACTCATCACCCCCTGTAGTGTTCTACAGGCTCATTTCATCTGTTTAACATCATCTGGTATTAATTTCATTCACGAGGTTAAGAATCACGACAGTGACTCGGTACTCAAACAACAAATCAGCCCTTTCTAGGATGACCTAGATTGACGTTTCTGTCAATTTGGATATTCTTAGTCGGGCAACAGCCTCACGGGGTACATGGTTACTCATTGTATCACTGACTTCTAAGGTGAGAGCGCCGGGACTAAGTTAGACTTAAATGTATTATTCAAAATTCTATTTCGGTATAAAATGGGGATATCTTTTCCAAATTATTGTTTTGGACGTATTAAGTATGATTGCTAATTTTTAGAATGGGTTTCTTCGGGTTTCGACGTGGATAATTTCTAGCCACGTTTTTCTATTTAATTGTTTGGGGAACCAAACCTTTGTTCATGGGTAAACTTTCTTTTCTTGCCGCCTGTCGGTAAACTTATAGTCGCGCTCTTACCGCCTTTGTTATATCATTTGCAACTTTAGAGAATGAATATAGCTCAGGGATGCTAGCTTTGGCTGCATATTTTATGTTTATTTACATTGAGTACGGGGTACTTAATTTGACTCTGTTTTTTTGTAAGATACGTGCTAGCTTATTTGAGGTTCTAAGACATCCTTCTGATGTTGTATTGTATTACTCACTACTTTATTGCGTCGTTTGTCAGATGATTAGCTCGGGAGGCTGGCAAACTTTGTGATAAATATATTACATAATCTTGGGATCCAAGTCACTACTGTGCCCGGGGTATATACGCCGTTATTGGCGGGCTCGGCTGATATTATGGTTTTTACGTCAGTGTGCTCTGGAATGTAATATTTAAATATATTATATATATATATTTAGTATTGTAAAGTTTTGGAACAATGTTAATTTACTTATCTTTGGGTTGTCGAGTAAACTTGATTATTGGCGAAGTCTCGTCATTTATAACAGCCATAGGTAGTTGGCTGACTGATGTATATTTAGGGGACAACATTTTCTATATTAAAGTCTTTTCTTTAAAGTCATGTCAATTTTCTTGGAATAATGTGTTTACATTAATATTTCTCACGTTAAAGCTTAGTCTATTTTCACATTATAGGTGAAATATGTCTATTAAAGTCTTCCACTTTATACCTAGATAAATGGGAAAATATATGTACATTGAAGTCCTCAACTTTAAACTCTAGTCAGTTTTAGTATTTATTGGATATAATGTTTATATTAAAGTTTCTGGCTTGGGACTTTCTAGTCATTTTGGTCTCTAATAAAATATTTAATTTAACTTCAAACTCCGACTTAAATGACTTTAAGCATTATTGCTTATTATTGTTGGAAATATGTTTTATATAATAAATCCAAAGTTCGACGAATTTCCATTACAGGAAGGTTGTTAAAATCATATATTTTCAAAATGGTCGTCATAGCTGACAAATTTTGACGTTTAAATAATTTTTTGAAAATACAAGTGTAGCACATGTTTTATACTAGATTTTAGGCTGATTATCATTTTATTATTGTATTTGACCTATAGTTTCATTCAAATTCTTAACATTAAAGTATAAATTAATCGTATAGGGGGAGGGAAATTAACGTAACAATATAAAAATCATATATTTAGGATAACTGTAAACTTTAACGAATGAAATTAACTGTTGCTAATAATAAAAACAGAAAAACTAAAAGTAGTACAACAATGTTAAAGAAAACGATGAATACTACTAGAAAGTACATAATATATTGTCAGGGTATCTTTTAATGCTCAGTTTAGTCTCTTAATCAATGTCAAAGCTTTTTTATATTTTTCTCTTAGAAATCTTGGTCAAATATTCTCACACCCGGTTTGTTGGCACTGTCCACATATATCAGTACAGGGCGACCACATTTTCCTGCAGCTGCAGCGCATGTTTTCACATCCATTTAGACACTTACATCGAATGAGTGACATTAAAGAAATTGGTGCTGCGGACGAATCACAAAGTTTAGGAAAATTCTCGTTACTTTTAACCAGCCATCCCCAAGAGCAAGAATTTTCTGTGTTCATCTTCCCCATTCACTGCTTAGTTTGTAAATAGCTTTGAAAAATATGATATATATACTTAATTGCTGATTCTGTTGATGGCAGTTGCTTTGGTTTCACAAAGGTCTTGGAGTAGGCAAATATTTCCTTGGAAGCTTGATGACTAAATGATTGGAGTGTTCTTCTTTTCGCTCCCATATAATAGAAGTGCTGCTCTTTTTTCTAGCTTGTTCAGTATTTGCTTGCGTTCTGCTGTCTGAGAAAAAAAATCTCAATCTCTTCCTTCAGGTCTTCACAGGTGATAAGCTTTTCGAATGATGTGATCTTGCCAAGTCCATGAATGTGTGAAGCGTGAAGAAAAAGTATATACTTGCAATGTTTTTGACCTAATATGAGTTGACTCATATGTATGTTTTATACATGTTGGAAGCAGGGAAATTTGATGTTGAATGCCACTCTAAACTGCAACGAAAAAATAAGGTCTGAAGAATGATTCAACAACGGGATTAACAAATCTGAGTCTCCTGCCACCACTAATGTGACCCTTACTTTTGTGTAAATGATATCTCCTTGTCAATTTCAACATCACCATCACCTTTTGCGTATACCACTTTGCAGCCTTGTCTCTCAATATGATCACCAATGAGATGGATCATTTTAGATTTATTGGAAGCGTTCAGTAGAAATCTTTCTTTCTTGCCAACGAAAGTGGTTTGTGGTGAGAAGTTCACTGTTGGTGTGGGTTTGAATTCATACCCTTCCTTCGATGTGTACAGTCTTTTATTGATGGGATATTATCTACATAGCAATTAAAAACAATAGTAGCTTTGCCGTACTTCAATTCGATGAAGTTGGCATAGGATTTGGCTATGGATTCTCAGGTCTCTCCTTCTTTCCATGTTAGCCAATACAATAATGATCCACAATCCAATACATAGTTCTTCAGTTTGTCTGTTTCTATTTTAACTCCTATTACATATCTCTTTCCTCTTTTTGGTGCATCTTACAATGTTCAGTGATGCAGTGTGCTATCTGAGATCTCGGAAATTTGCGTAAAATTGTTACGGATTAAAAAAATGAAGGTGGCTAGGTACAAAGTTCACACTGCAGTGCATCTTGGGAAGGTTTACTTTGCCATGGCTTGTTGCAAACAATCAGGTGCTGAAACAAAAGTGCGAGGTCAACACTGATATGCTCCTTGTCACCAATCTTCACCTTTTCTTTTCATTCAAGTGTTTAACTTTATCACTTCTCTTGCATTAATACGTAAATACATTATTCCCAGGGAGTTTGTCAACCACCTTATTACCTATTGGGAACACCTTATGAACATTAATTTTATTTTCATCAAATTTTATCACAGCGACTATGTTTCTAAGTTATGGATCGGGACTGAATGGTGAGAAGTGCTGAAGAAACTTAAGTATTTTGGCACAATCTCTTCTATCTTGGAAGACTCTGTGATATATACATACATTTCTTTATGCTACTTACTTGTACATTGGGAGGTACTTGTAATCTTTGCATAGCTCCAATGTACTCCAAACACCCAGACATTGACAAAACCCCTAAAGTGTGTGTTTATATATATATATATATATATGGTGTGTGTATGTGTGTGTGTGTATAAGTAGATTGGATTTAAAATATAATATGCGGAGCAAATAGGATTAATAAAATATAGCTTTTGCAATAAAAATAAGAACAGAGCTGCTACCACTTAACAAAGAGGCAGTGAATATCTTTTGAGGAAAGACTTTTACTACAGCCTAACTCTGATATAGTTTTTTGTCGATCAGCATGGATCTAAATGGAGAGTAAAATGTGCAAAGCAATTTTTTTAAATAGAAAACCAATAAAACAAAGAAGTAAAATGGTATAAGTAAAACAACCCCAGTGCACTAGTCCAGGTTTGAATCTCAACTTCATCATCGACATCATCCTGTCAAAGTATACTCCATTCACGTTAGGAATTACTCTCTGAAAGGTCTTTCTTCCTACCAATATCCTACTATATAATAGATTTCTGGTAGGGAAAAAGGCCTTTCAGAAAACAATTCCTACGGCTGAACAGACTTTAGGTCTAACACATTAACAGTGCAGTGGGTACTTAAAAGTTTTTACTAAAATGTATGTTTGGTTCAAACGTTTATATTTATCGGAAAATTCGATGGCTTTGGTCCAATTAATATAGCTCATAAATGTAAAAAAGCAAAATTTTAAGGCTAATTTTAAAAAGAACCGTATTTTATCGAAATTGGATAAAACTATTACTATTAGAAATATATCTGAACAACACTGGTCCGTTAATACTGGTCAAAATGATATAGGTCAAAGTAGGGCCTAGTAAAATATAAATTTATTAATTATTTTATTAACGACTATAGGCTTATATTTTTTTTTTAATTTTAGATGTCCCTGGCCTGGCTTATTTTATTAATAGGTACAAAGTCATATGACCTAAAAAAATATGTATAACGCAGTGGTTTCCTACCTTGGGGTCACGACGTGTATAGGGTGGGATGGCAATGTTTTTTGAGGTTTTAGTTTTATATGATTATAAGGATTTTAGGTAAGTTCAAAATTAAAAGAGAAATGTAAGCAGTTAAAATTATAAAAACTTTTAAGCTACTGCTTAGGTTTTTTTTATAGTTATCCAGCTCTGGCAATAAGCTTTCTTGTGTTTAATTGAATGGCACTGCTTGCTCATTTTCCAAAATATTGACCAGGATCATTGATTCCCTTTCGTGACCTTTTAGTCCCATTCATATACACATTAGTTAAGAAATGTAATATAATTAAAACAAGTATCGGTGAGAAAGCGGGTTTAATATTACGCTTGTTTGGTTTGATTTGTTGGTGATGGGGTAGTCAGGATTCAAATCCCAGCCGAATGTACTAAGGGTGATTTTTCTAAATTAATTTCTCATCTCCCTCTACGAAAATGTACATTTCCTTTTTTAATCCTACCTACCCCACTAGTGTAATTAAATGTAGATATGCCGGACGGGTATTAAGACGTAGTGAAAAGATTAATCTATAAACTAGAATTTGAACGCTTGGAGGTTTTTGTATAACTCTGGTTACCATTTTTTAATACTTCAATGGGCCTATATTTGATTAAAGTTTCAACTAATATTTTAATATGCTGACCCAATCATGAAACGCTAACTTTGATAAGTGTAATTACACTCTTTTTATTACTTTTGAAGCGTGAAAGATGACCTAAATCGTTTATTTATATTAAGCCAACAAATTTTATCGAGCCAAATATTTTCGAATGTTTAATATTTATATGGCTTGTGAAATTGTTTTTCCAGAGGTTTTAAGAAATTTCACCTATATCTACGATCATTTAGGAAATAACTCCTTAAGTAGAGGCTCCGACCTACACCAAACCGGGGGTTGAACCCAGAGTTCTCCGTCGCTGACAAACCAGACTAGACAATACTGATATTTATTCAACGTACCCACTGATCCGGTAATTTTATTTTCAAATATGACTTAAGTCTACGGTAGGCGTACTTAAATGAAAGCAAAAATACTGATAACCACCATACCAGATATAATACGAAAAGATAAAATTGAAGCAAATATTTTTAAATTATAAAAAAAGTCCATATTAATCTATTAGGGATTTTAGTTTATAATCAAAAGAGTTAATTAATATAACATGTTATTTACATTTTTTAAATGTCTAAATATATTTAGTTTGACTAGTTTAGCCAGTACAGTTATTTTTCAAAGTGTATGAAAAATCCTAGGTACTTCTAAGAAAATACACATACAAATTTATTATTATTATTATTATTATTATTATTATCACCGCGTCTTACTACCCATTCGGGTTATACGCACTTACGCTAATGTGTAATGATAGGGTGATTGTGAGATGAAATGGAGGACCTACAGTTTAACGTGGAATCCGAACCACGGTGGAGGCCTGGCATTCCTCACATTCACAAGTTGTGATTAATACACGTCTTGTCAGAGGTGAAGGAAGGGTTTGGCAATCAGATAAATCTATGCCGGGACCGAGGATTGAACCCCGGACCCTCAGCACAGAAGTCTGACACCTTACCCCTAGACCACCAGGTCACCTACAATCTAGTTCAAAGATAGTTCTTACTAGTCACATTCAAGAAGAACCCACAAAGTTCCAAACAAATTTTATTTCTATAATTTTAAATAAGAATTAATTTATCAAATATTTACTTTGATTAAAATTACTAAAAATAAAAAAAAAATTAGGAATTTCTAATAGACAGTAAAATAAATTGTATGTGTATCATGTTATGTACTGTTATGTTAATTCAGTAACAAATTCAGAATTTAAATTTGGAGGATAGGGGGCACTAAATAAAATATGGGTCATAATGTGAGACTCTGGAGGCTATATCTGTCGCAGTTGGATATGATAGGATCATTACAAAGTAAGTTGAAACTTGAAGGACTTTTATATTGTGATCGGGAATGGAACTGTAAATAATAGTTTTTTTACATTTTTATATTGTAGCCATGGTATAAAAAGGGAACACTATACCGGTGAACCCGTAAAGTATCATGGGTAATAGAATTTAGAAATATATATTAATTTAACGATTACAATAAGCCAGCATACACTGATACATTATGTTCCCCTCACTTAGGGTCACTCCCAGTAATGCAGTAAGAATCTCATTTAATCAGCTGCCAGTGATGGAAGCTTTGAATATGAATTAGATCAATGTATAATAGGGATGGCTTTTCCATAGTGGTATTCCATCTTCTCCAAGCAAGAGCCAATAAATACATTTCCGAAAGGCTTACCCCATTACCCGATTAAATTAATCTGTAAATATCTCGTAGGTATACTGAAAAACAATATTTTTTTGTTAATATTTATGGATACCAAGCCATTAAATAAATAAATAAAAACACACACAATATATATAGAACATTTCAAGAGTAATAAAGATCAGACCAATTAAAAGATTAAATTAACAAAATTTGCTAAAATTATTGATCAGTCTTGGTATTGAGATTATTTTTAAATATGATAAATGCTATAAAACTAGTCGGGTAAGGTGGTCTTGTGTAGAAGTATTTAACATTTATAATATTTATTTGTTTACTATACAATAATAAAATAGCTAAAAACTTTCTGCCTATATTTATCACAAAATGGAAAAGTAGACACTGATAATTTGCTTCTAGTGTTAGATAGAACGTGTGTTTGTTTTCACAGCCTTTAAAATCAAACTTGTCTCTTCCTTTACTAGTTGTTTTGTTCTCCAAATTAGAATCCATTCTCTACCACACACAATACCTACAGAGTAGATGGTAGTAATTTTCTCTCTAGCAATTATTGGTATTGGTCAGAGTCTAAGATATACGGGTCTGGCTACTCTTTAGTTCCAGTGATCAGACATTGAAGCCAAATGGCGTTAGTGTTGTTGCGGAATAAGTCGCGCGCAATTTAAATTTTGAAGAGAAGTTTGAACTTTCAAGTTTACATTTTACTGTTAGACAGTAATTATTTTAGAATCAAATAGCCGAAGCTATTATTAATGCTTTTTAGTGAGGAATTATCCATCAAGATATCATATTCTGAACATTGAAAAATGACACCTGGACACGGGAATCGAACCCGGGACCTCTGGCTTAGTACGTCAATGCTCTAGCCAACTATTCACGAATCCAGGCCTTAAAATATGAGTGAAGAATGACCCTGAGTACGGGGCGATTCCTGGATAGCTCAGTGGTTAGAGCATTGGCGTACTAAGCCAGAGGTCCAGGGCTCGATTCCCGTGTCCTAATGTCAATTTTCAGAGTATTTATTTTATCCCTAATGTGATAACTGGTGAATAAAAAGAATAATTCACAACAAATGATATCATACAAATTACAATTAATCATTTGTTCATCGATTTAAGATAATTTAAATCTGAAATACTGGATTATAAATCACATGGCAATTATTTGTTTGGTAAAATTTGATCATATAAACATGGCTATATATTATTATTTAAAAAATGTATTGGTGTATGAAGGGACTAAGGCATCAATCAGTCTTACCACCTAGCTCATAGCATCTGAGGGGATTTTTGATCTAAGCCTGATTAGTAGCATTTAGGGTAATTTGTCTGAATACAAAAATTAAGACTCTTTCCTTCAATAAAGGGATAAGGCAGAATGCAAGAATGAAATAAGCAAACGTAAAGAGTGAATGAAAACCTTCAAAAAAAGCTTCTAGGTGCATATAATGATAAAAAAAACTTGGTCCCCCTCCCCCTTGCAATCCCACGTACGCTACTTGTAGCCTCTATAATTATTTACTAACAAATAGGCCTATTGCTAGTTTTGGCAGTTAGTGGTCCTATTTTAATGTATTGCTTTCAAATAAAAGTGGTTGGTAAAAAGGGTGGACTGTCTTAAGGTTGTTTTAAATATTAAACTTAAAGCCAACATCAATTGGCTAAAAATATATATAAATATATAATTTTAAATCTTGCAAATATTTTTAAATTTAAAATTACAAATTAATTTTTTTTTTCAAATTTAGAATAAAGTAAAAAACTTGTAATTTACCTAAATGATTAGTAAAAATAAAAACTTAAATAATTTTTTCGTAAAGATAATAATGTAATCTTGGATAGAGCGGGTAGTCAGAGGAAAATATATTTCATTTTCAATATCACCAACATTATATTGTTAAAAAGAAAAATACTTGCTATTATGTAGCATCCTGTACTGACAGTCACTGGTATAAAGCAAATAAAACATTCCACAAAGATTTGTTGCTATAATCTTGCGTGCATCCATTATTAAGTCCTTGATATTCTCTGACTATAGGTGTACCGATGCGGGTACGAATTAATCGTAATAGAGCGATTATTTTTGCATCAGCAAAGAATTATAATCGGTGATTATCAGGATGATTAATCGGTGATTTCTATTAATACTCAAAATGTGTAACACAATAAATGTTTTGTCTTACGGACTTACAAAATTACTATAACTTATAAAGAAATTAAAAATGAATTAACAAGCACAAATAAATGTTAACACAAGTAACGCGAGTGCCTAATTTTAATAGACGGTCATGTATAGAAGGAGAGGCGTGACGAGCGATGTGGCCTTAGGAGGGGAGGAGAGATGACCGGAAGGGCCTCAGGAAGGGAGGGGAGAAGAGTGCCGTAGCCTGGGGAAAGGAGGGGAAAATACTAAGAAACATTAATAGAACAGCTGGTGCTTTTAATAACTAATTTAATTTTACTTCTCTCATATTACTTTCTCTCTATCTTACAGGTAGAGAAAGTATTGTGATCGTCAAAAAAATCGAACTCGAGATTTTGATGAATTTTGACGTTTCATGACTTCCTGAATCCGAAAAAGTGGTTTTTGAATTTCCGTCTGTCTGTCTGTCTGTCTGTCTGTCTGTACCTCCAACTAGAGCCTAAACTATTTTACCGATTGAGCTGAAACTTGATATCTAGGGTTTTCATAGGGTTGCCCCGAGGGATTTTTGGAATTGGATATCTACCCCTAAAATTAAGGGTAGTTTACTGAAGGGAAAAAACAGAAAAAGTCGATTTTCTCAAAATCGGCTTTAACGATTTTGATTAAATTTCATTTATGAACATAAATAAATATTCCAAACAAAATGGCTACTCTCAATATTTCGGCAAAATCGTTTTAAGGGCTCCGGTCTGATGCGTAAATTAACATTTTTTATAATAGCTCCGAAACTATTTGAGATATGAAATTACTTAGCATTACAAATATGTATATATATTTATAATACAAGTATTTTATTCGAAACATATTTTTATAAAATCAATAACTTTCAATATATACGCAATTATATATATATTTTTAACTTTTTGGGCATTAAAGCTTAAGTATTGCGACCGTAAGAAAAACTAACCTGAAATGTTGATGGATGTCGACGTCTCATGACCCCCCGAACCCTTAAAAATAGTCTTTGCAATGCCGTCTGTCTGTGTGTCTATTAAAACTTAAAATTAAGGGTAGTTTACTGAAGGGCAAAAAGAGAAAAAGTCGATTGTCTCAAAATCGGCTCTAACGATTTTGATTAAATTTCATTTATGAACATAAATAAATATTCCAAACAAAATGGCTACTCTCAATATTTCGGCAAAATCGTTTTAAGGGCTCCGGTCTGATGCGTAAATTAACATTTTTTATAATAGCTCCGAAACTATTTGAGATATGAAATTACTTAGCATTACAAATATGTATATATATTTATAATACAAGTATTTTATTCGAAACATATTTTTATAAAATCAATAACTTTCAATATATACGCAATTATATATATATATTTTTAACTTTTTGGGCATTAAAGCTTAAGTATTGCGACCGTAAGAAAAACTAACCTGAAATGTTGATGGATATCGACGTCTCATGACCCTCCGAACCCTTAAAAATAGTCTTTGCAATGCCGTCTGTCTGTGTGTCTATTAAAACTTAAAATTAAGAGTAGTTTACTGAATGGCAAAAAGAGAAAAAGTCGATTTTCTCAAAATCGGCTCTAACGATTTTGATTAAATTTCAATTATGAACATTAATAAATATTCCAAACAAAATGGCTACCCTCAATATTTCGGCAAAATGGCTTTAAGGGCTCCGGTCTGATGCGTAAATTAACATTTTTTTAAATAGCTCCGAAACTATTTGAGATATGAAATTACTTAGCATTACAAATATGTATATATATTTATAATAAAGATATTTTATCTGAAACATATTTTTATAAAATCAATAACTTTCAATATATACGCAATTATATGAATTTTTTTAACTTTTTGGACATTAAAGTTTAAGTATTGCGACCGTAAAAAAAACTAACCTGAAATGTTGATGGATGTTGACGTCTCATGACCCCCCGAACCCTAAAAAATAGTCTTTACAATGCCGTCTGTCTGTGTGTCTATAAAAACTTAAAATTAAGGGTAGTTTACTGAAGGACGAAAAGAGAAAAATTTGGTTTTCTCAAAATCTGCTTAAACGATTTTGATTAAAATTCGTATCTAGGCGTTGATTAAGATTATAAATAAACTGGCTATTTTCATTTTCCTATGAAAATGATTTTTAGGGTACATTACAGAAGCGTTAATTTCCGTATCTCCACAACTATTGGAGAAACTAAACAACTTATCATTGCAAAATTGTAGGACTATTAGAAATAAAAAACTTTTATTTGACATATATTTATATAAAAACAGCAGTTTCTGAGATATTTGCAAATATATTAATACAATTTTGTGAGCTTTAGTTGTAAACATATACTACTTAAGTCTTAACGCAATAATACTCCAATGCCATAGAGTAATTAAATATAAGTAAGTATCTATAAAAAGTATGTTATTTTTCCTTAAATCTCTTAGGAGAAATGTTTGCATAGCAATGATCTATCTCCATTTTAGACTCAATAGTCAATATTTACATTTTTTATTGGTCAAAATGTATAAATGAATAATTAAATATCAATGCGATGACTTGAAGATCTGCAACACCTTTTAAAATGTTAAAATTTTAACCAGAAATCGAAATTTTAAAACGAAGTGTTGACCCTTGTGGAAGACATTAAACTGTTTGAAATGCTCTTAGGTGGACAAAGATGCGCCTCTTTTCTCATTGATTCTATATCATTGTATATTATTTTATGCGTGTTCTTATGTGGAGTGGTGATGATACAATGTACATTATTCCGTTCAGAAATCTTACGAGTTTATAGAAAGAGAGAGAAAGTCTGTGCGGTGTGCCGTACCATTTATTTTTCTATATTTTTATTTAATTGTTTTCTAAACAATTTTAAAAAAGGGCTAGTTTTAGGGCCCCTTATTCTTAGGGGCTCCCTGCGGACGCATCGCTTGCTAGCACCCCACTTCCCGCCCACTCACCCTCCGATGAAAAATAAACTACTACCAGTGGCGTAGTTATAGGGTGGCGTAGGTGGCAAAATTCCGCAGGCCTGCACCCAAAATGGGATCTACCAAGTAGACCCGCCTGCCCAAAATTAATTTAAATGTCGTTTGTTTAGCCTCTATAAGTGTTGATATTGATTATAATTTTGTTTATAATATTTGTTGATATAGTCTTATTCAATAAAGATCAAGTTTTTTACATTATATAAATGCCAACGTAATTTATTATAATCTACAATTACACATATTTGGGGGGGGGGGGTTGCTATTGGTGGTTGGGGAGGGGGAGGGGCAGCATGAAAGTTTTGCCACGGACCCATGACTGCCTATTTACGCCTCTAACTACAACTAGCACTAACCAAACACTAGTAAACCTCATTTATAACATAATACGTGTAAATTCATTCAATATCACTAGTCACATTAAGTTCATTAGAGAAATTAGAAATGGTAAAGCATGATCAAAACTTATTCCTAGGAGGGGGTTGTGTTACAATCTCAGTAAGGTTATGAGGGTACGAACTTGAATTCCTATTAAATACTCTCCCCACTATTCAAACTTGGTAACTAAACAATAACTATTGTTGTCTAGTAACTTAAATTTTCTTCATTCTTACCTCAGTAACAAAAATTACGCAATAGCCAAAGAACTACACACGCATAAAATCAACACCAAACGCTATCACTCAAGGTGATAAATCAACAAAACAGCTTATTTCCACTGCTCCATGGGCAGCCCACGACACGGCCACACGGTTCATGGAAGAGGTGTGCCTTCTCTCACGATGTCACTGGGAGCCAATCGCCCCTTGTTGCTGATCCTAGAGATGTGTCGATACCGATACTTTGTGTACCTATTCCAAATCGGTCCAGTTACAATGTTGGAATAGTTCCAAGTTACCGGTGCTGTTCCACTATCGATACAGCCAGGCAGCGCTCAGACATCAGTATCTGGACTTGGTAGTGGAACAGTACCAACTTGGAGGGGCTGGTACTTACTAGTTACTACTGTACTTGGTTAATATTGCACAGTCGTCAACCAAAGTATATTAATATAAATATTGATAATGATGATATTATTAATAATATATATTTTGAAGGAAGTGGAGGATTTGTGTGTTTAAATACTACGTATCAGTATTAATTGTTTCATATATAAAATAAAATAACAGCCTAACGATGTTCTTATAAATTATTTATTTGATATCACTGATAAATAGTTTAAGATTTTCCCACCCCTACCCCAAGGATTATGCTAATCAGCCCGCCAGGGCACCAAAGAATATCTTCATGTTTAATTGTTCTGTGTACCGTTTGTATTCGAGAGCCCTACGGGGATGGTGTTTACTATTTTTGTTCAATATGTTTCCTGTTACTACATGTTTAATTTTGATGTTGAAATAAAATAACTCCTACAAACAAAACAAATAGTTTAAGATTTAAATTTTTAATCGTCTTCTAAATTTAACTTAACTTGTAAATCAATGATATTGCTGTCAGCAAAGTGCAAATTAAAATCACAATAATAAAGGATAAGTATTTATTACTGCTGAATCAGTCTACACGTATGGAAATGGAGATACTTTATATTTAAGTTTTTTTTAAATCGGGTTTTTGTATTAATCTAAACGTGTAACACATGTAAATTGATTCAAGTTTTGCACCAAAAGCTCTACTGCTGATTTAAAGAGGGGTTCCTAAAGGTAATTCTCCACTGAAAAGTTCAATCGCAATGTTTGTATATCATATCTGCTGGCCTCCCAAGAACTTAAGATTGTTTTGATATTTGTTTATGAGGTCACGTGGCTTATCTTAATAACGACCCCACTACACCTAATTTCATTGCTGAGGGAACTGCATGCTTACTATTGAGCAACAGCGTTGTCATTCTTTTGTTTTCCGTGATCAGTCTTCCTTCGAATGTGTATCAAATTTGGCAATGATGGGCTCTCGTTGCTAGTAGTTGATGCTTCTTCCTCCAGCACAGTCATAAAATTACAATTGTCTGAGTATCGTGTTCCTAAGTGCTAGCTCAAAAACATTAACTATATAAACACTTATATTTTATTAGTAGGTACTCTGTGTAGAAAAATATTTGTTATTGATCACGTTAAGATTTTATTTGTATATGTTGGTTGTGTGTTTTGTTTATTTTGCTTTTAAGGTTGTGGAATTATAGTTTTATGTGCATATTATATATATTTATTTGAATAATTGTGTATTGTTAACAGTTAAAATATAACAAAAATTATGGAATCCCCGGCTTGTTACAACAATTACATTCCAAGAGTAATATATTAAGTAGTAAAGAAAGGGCAATGGTGTTAAGAGTTTACACCTATTTTCGTAAAGATTGAACTTGTTCAGTAAATCAAGCGGCACTGCAGAATGCAGAAGCTACAGGTGTGTCTTATAAGTTAATAATCTCTATTAAACATCGTTTGTATAAATATGACAGTTTTACTTATGCAGCAATTCGCAGAAAGGTACATTCACTTCACCGTAACAATTAATTACCTAGTCTAAAGAAATTTAAAGCTTTATTGATAGTGGTAGTGACCTTCCTAATTTGTCATTGACGACACTTCAGAGGTTTATTATAGATATTGGCTTTAAATTCATTCGTTGAAAGCGTAACTCTTTGCTTCTAGACAGAGATGATATTATTGAGTGGCGACATCGCTACTTAAGAGCTATTAAGAACCACAGAGAGAGCAACAGGAATATTGTTTTCACAGACTTAACCTGATGCAATTCCGGACACACAACTTCAAAATCGTGGATGGACCCAACAATTGCATCATCCTCCCAAGCAAGACGAGAAGGCCTAACTACAGGAAATAAGCTTACCTCTGGAAAGGGCGGGCGCGTCATTCTCGTCCATGTAGGTAATGAAAATGGTTTTATACCCGGTGCATAGCTTATTTTTCATGGGAAAAAAGATGGTGACTTTCACGATGAAATGGATGGAAAAAAAGTATGAAAAATATTTCAAGAGAAGCTGCTTCCAAATATACCATCAGTGTCATAGTTCTAGACAATGCATCCATTCATTCTACGATCAGAGAAAGAATTCCACTACTGTACTACTGATACCAAGATTATTATTCAGTCCTGGCTCACAAGTAAAGGTATTTCTTAGGAAGAAACTATGAATAAGATGAAGCTTGTAGAAATTTTGGACAAAGCATGAGGCAATTATGAGCGTAAATATGTTATTGGTGAGATCGCTAAAAGTGCTGGATATGAAGTTCTATGACTGTCACCTTATCACTGTGAGCTTAATCCCATTGAAGAGATTTGGAGTCAAATTAAAATATATGTTGCTCAAGAAAACAATAAATTTAAACTTAATGATGTTCATCACCTACTAGAAGAAGGCGGGAGAAATATCACATGAGAACACTGGTGAAATCATGTTCATCATATAATAGAAATTGAAGCAACAATGTGGGACATAGACGGGCTTACAGAAAAACTGCACGACCGTGTCGTGATAAATTTGAAGGACAACTCCTCAAGCTCTGAAGATGACGATAGTGACACTGATCTAGGAGTGGTTAAGAACAAGTAATAATGTAATTTATATCAATTAGTATAAAATGAATATTGTAATATATTTATTGTTTGTATATTAATTTTGAGAAAAAAATCTGTATACATAAAATATTTTACACATGATTACGTGAGGAATAGAGAAACGTTAATAAACTTCATCTTGTTAAAAAAAAATCTATTGTGGAAATAGTTCATGTTTCTAGAAAAGGTTGTACACCGATAGGAAATGTGTTTGCCTGTCAATTGAACCCCCCAACCTCTCCAAGCCACATTGTTTACAATGAGGGATTTCCAAGTAAACCCTCCCCCCTCACTTCCAAAAAACCGAAAGCTAGAATATTTGGAAACCGGTAACAGAGAGAGAGCGAAGATAAATATTTTCTCCATAAGACCTGCAGTTTCCTCAGCAATGAAATTAGGTGTAGGTGTGCTTGTATTACACCAACTTTCTATTCCCGCTTTGGTGGCCGCATGGTCTAAGGCGCAACTCTCGCAGTAGACTAGACTTCCGATGACGGGAGAAGATCGAGGCTCGAATCTCGGTCAGGTTAACTGAAGTTGGTATTTCCAAAATGGTTTTCCATTTTCCTCTATGCAAATGCGAGTCCACTTCCTCTAATATAACCTTCCTAATCCCTAAAACCATCAGCGTAATTAGTATATAAACGTATCACCCGAATGGGTAGTAAGACGCGCTGCAAAAAATATTTAAAAAAAATTATATAATATAATTTATTCATAATACTCTTGCAAAAATTGAATCACACCAATACATAAAACTTGCACTGAGCAGTTATGCCCCTAAGAACGTATCTTGTTTAGCACTTGTCGCGTTTTCACGGCTTCAAAAGCGTGGCGCTTTTAATGTCCAATTCCAGTGTATATTAATCAAATTACAGGCAGGCGTCAGCGTCACGGAGGCGGTGCTCTCAAGCGTCCGTGTAGATTAGCCTTTAGTGTCTCATCTTATAGACCAGGAGGGTGACCTGGTGGTCTAGGGGTAAGGTGTCAGACTTCTGTGCTGAGGGTCCGGGGTTCAATCCTCGGTCCCGGCACAGATTTATCTGATTACCAAACCCTTCCTTCACCTCTGACAAGACGTGTATTAATCACAACTTGTGAATGTGAGGAATGCCAGGCCTCCACCGTGGTTCGGATTCCACGTTAAACTGTAGGTCCTCCATTTCATCTCACAATCACCCTAACTAACATTACACATTAGCGTAAGTGCGTATAACCCGAACGGGTAGTAAGACGCGGTGCTAATAATAATAATAATATAGACCAGGACGATTTTGAATAATTGTAGGTGTACGAAGAGCATTTTATCATAGTCTATTTCTAACTCTCCTACTACGAAAATATGGGTACATTTCCTCTATATTTCACTTTCTTTATCCCTACCCAACTAATGTAAATATGCGGATATCCCGGATGATTAGTAAGCTATAGTGAACAAAATAAAATCCTGTCAAATCAACTATTTACTATATTAATCTTATGGCAAATGACTTGTATTCAAATAAGAGGCCAAAAGGGTGCGAGAAGGTATCTAGGTCCACATAATTCCTAAAATTTCAACTAATACTATATACAGACAAATGAAATGTATTCTGTTAATGAATCGTAAATTATCATCACATTATCTATTTATGATTATAATCTATCTATTAAATAACGTAAATGGTCGTATGAATTAAATAGTCGTCCAAGGATTGTGCATTGGCTTCAGTCTGCTATTTTCAAATTCATACAACATGAACTTGTTAATTTTTAAATTCCACTATGTTAAAAGCATATGAAAATGTGAGCCTACCCCTCTCCCCATTATTATTGCCATAAACGTGCCAGCCAGTTAAGTGGTGGATTATCTTAGATTCAACGATGAATAACAACACTACCCGCCTTGGTGGCGTAGTTGGCTAACGCGCTAGTCGTGTTGAGCTCGACCGCCGAGGACGGGGAGATCGAGGTTCGAATCTCGGTCGGGTGAACTGGGGGTGGTTTTTCCTAAATGGTTTTCCACTCTCCCTCCACGCAAATGCGGGTTCACTTCCTCTAAATTCAACCCTCCCAATTCCTAATCCATTAGAGTAATTAGTACTTAAAGCGTATAACCCGAACGGGTAGTAAGACGCGGTGCTAAATAATAATAATAATAATAATAACAACACTGTTTTAATGTAAATGCAGATTGACACGTGTATGCACTCGCATGACTTGAGCTATAGCCGGCACCCGTGATGTAGTGGTCAGTGCACCTGGCTACGAGCTTAGGGGTTCTGAGTTCGATTCCCGACTGGTATAATTGATATTGTTCCCTTTAGGGGAATAATCCCAATGGTCTCCAGGGTTTGGTTTAATTAGGCTCAAGTTAGGTTAAGACTCACCCCGGCTCTCAACATCGTAACAACTTTCATCACATCATCTCATTACGGGTAAGACGTGTAGACAACCTCTTATGATGTACCCTAGGCAATGTTCTGTGCCAATAGAGCGGCTAATAGTCTACACGTAAGGCGACCGAACCTGGACGTCAAAGATCCTCCTGGCCAAATGTGTCATGCAGGGGCGCACTCACGGGGGGGGGGGGGGGGAGGGGGAGCTTTGGGGCCTGTAGCGCCCTCCCTCCCCCCCAAGCTGAAGTCCCTCCTCCATAAAATTAAGAATATTACGTAAATATGGTTAGGCTTTATGTTCTGTCAGTTAGGCATAATCAATTATATTTTGTTTACTTATATTTAATATAAAACAAATCTTTTGTGCAGTAATTAGGGATTTTCAAAGAAATATTTTTTTTTAACTTTACTGTTAATTTGCACTTAAATTAAAATTGAACCTGTGATACGGTTATATTTTCTATAAATGGTCAAAGTCTTTACTTTTTGTACATAAATTTTGAAGTGGTTACAGAAATTGAAATTATTATTTTAGAGCAATTATGTAATTACTATTGTATCAAGCAGAGGAAGGGGCAATTGATATTATCATATACCCCACCCCCACCAATTGCAAATCCTGGGTATGGAGAAGAATATGTAAACACAGACCTGTTAACCAGTGGCGTATACAATGACAGAGGGTAGGCCGAGGATCCGATTTTGGTACAAATTAGCTTAGATATTACCATTTACATCCTTTTAGATAAAAAAATTTCCGGACTCCCACTTTTTAGGGGGCATAGCTGATTTTATATCTTTCTTATCCTCCTGCTTCGAATCAAATTTCCAAATATTACAGTATTTGAAATATACAATGGTGCAATTATTCAAATTATTATGTAAAAAGCCCCCCCCCCCAGCTCAAATTCCTGGGTGCGCCCCTGGTGCCATGCGATGAAAAAATAAATAAAAGAAACTTGAGCCATCTTCAAATAAAAAAACCTTATAGCTCTGATTTAACTTAAATTTACCTTAGGTTAACTACGGAAGTGTAATAAGTAGACTAATTATTTGTCATTAAGATAAATAATCAAGAACTTACCTCTGACAAGCAACAATATTGATATTAATAAAGTGGTTTTCAACCATTTGACCCCAATTTTTTTCTCTAAGACCATCGCGATCCCTTGACCACATACAAACGTGCATATCCTACTTTTTTTAAATACTTATTTTCACTTTATCTTACCATCCATTTGGGCTATTCACATTTAATTTCACTTGTAGGGTTAACAATTCCACACTTTTGGCTACAAAACCAAAAACAATTCCTGCGCCTTCATTAGTAGATCTACCAGAATAAAATATGTAAAATTTCGCTTTTTTCTAGAAACAATCATCTTTTAAAGTTTATAATTAATTTTAAATTAACAATTAGTCAAATTTTTTTGTGAATATGGCTTAAAATTATTAATGCATGGAACGTTTAAGATTTTATAGTAAACTAATGTATATACATACCTTAATTTGTAGTATTATTGTAGGTTGGTAACACACCAAAACCAATACGGAATTTTTGGAAGATATGTGTGTGGAAGAAGGTATGATGCAAAAATGTCCCAATGTCCAAAAGGGTACATACTCTTAAAAGATTGAGACCACCACTCCAAATTATTTTAAATTGAGTCTTATATTTAAAAAAACATATAATATGTCAAAACCCTTTGTCTTGCTTTCACGAAGTTTCTGCTTCTGAAAACACATTCAAAATGTCACTGGATTATATTAACACTGCTGTACTGTTCGGACAAAAGAACAAGACTGAGGAGGAACTCGGCCCACTTGTCTGGGATGTTCGCTGAAAGCAATGTCTACTAAAGTCGTAAAATAGCGTCGGGTTGTTGACGGACCGGAAGGGAAGGGACTAAGTCAAGAGGGGTTTTCGAAGTCACAAAAGCTTATCGGGTGAAATCTTGAGAAACAGTGTTGCCACTTCAATCGCCATGTAACTATACAATCTAGACTTCAAACGTTGTAAGTGACCAAAAATGTTTGATATGTATTAACTTACGAATGAAAAATGTAATGTAATTTTATTTTTATTTACGTATTTTAAACAATAGGTTTATTGATGACTGAAACATATGGGGGTATTGATGAGAGCATAGGCGTACGTACGCTGGTAGGATAGGGGTAACGGGTAGCACGCATAGCTCCTGCACCCTTATGTTACTTAAATGTTATTATTATTATTATTATTATTATTATTATTATTATTTTATTATTATTATTAATTATTATTAGCACCGCGTCTTACTACCCACTCGCACTACGCACTAACGTTAATATGTAATGGTAGGGTGATTGTGAGATGAAATGGAGGAACTACAGTTTAACGTGGAATTCGAACCACGGTGGAGGCCTGGCATTCCTCACATTCACAAGTTGTTATTAATACACGTCTTGTCAGAGGTGAAGGAAGGGTTTGGCAATCAGATAAATCTGTGCCGGGACCGAGGATTGAACCCCGGACCCTCAACACAGAAGCCTGACATCTTACCCCTTGACCACCTGGTTAAATGTTAATTTCAATTATTGTGGTAAGTGGTAACTTTTAATAGTATTATACTTAGCACCGCATCTTATATACGCTTTTAATAGTATTTGATTAAGATAAAGAAGAAGGTGTTATGAGTTTAGTTTTACCCGTCTGTAATTGATCAATCCCTAACTAGTTTATGTTGGCAATAAGGTTTTATTTCAAACGGGGTCTTCCTTGTCCATATAAGTTTAGTGTATTTCACGCTAAAATAAATCTTTCTTTAAACTTGACTGTATACTCGAGGCAGGGCTACAAGTTCTTGTATCAAGGTGGCAGTGGAACTAAGGGATGAGTTAAGGTTGGGTGAGGTCTGGCAGGTTAAACATGGCCACTACCTGTAAATGACTGCCCCCTCTCCTTTTTAGGAATAGGTATGCCCCCTTTGGATTCATTTCACTATCTCTGATATTCTTGAATATGAATATACAAAATGGCCATGCATCAAAATATATTTTTAAAATAACACAAGAAATCAACAAATTTTGGTTAGAATCTTAAATGTTACTATGAATGAGCTGAATCTGTTATTTTGTAAAATTACCTGCAAAGTTATAGAGAGATTCACCGAACGAATTGGTCTATTTAACAATCGCAAGAATGTATGTACATCTACCAATGATTTTAGGAATTTTCCCATTCATTTGTTACCACCCACTCTACTACCTCTTAGCTACAGCCACACTAGACTAAAAGGAAGGTGGGAGGTAATCTTAGATGAGAAAGAAAGCATGACATTAGCAACAATTAAATAACAATATGAATGTTTTATTCAAGATAACAACAGAAACAATAAATTACATTGTGCCGTGCTAATGTGACATTAGCTCGCACAATGTCACTGTGACATTCTTTTGTTGTCACACACTTTTTTTTCTTGTTTCTTTTTACTCCTGATTCTCTTCACTTATCTTTTCATGCCCCTCGTTTACGCATGCGCGACTCCTTCCTCTTCTGTGCTGGCGCTCTGACCCCCCCTCTTCTTCTCTCTTGTACTTTCTCCCCTCCATTCAAATGGCCGCGCATGCGCTCTCTGTCTTTTTATCCAACGCCCAACTCTGCTGACCTTTTTTCTGGCCTTGTAATGTACTCTCGTTTTGGAGGTCCCAAGGGACGGATCAGCTGAACATCTAGTTGGACACTACGCCTGGGAACTAGGGGGAACTTGTGATAGTCTCTCTATGTATATCACTATGTCTAGTGAAGGATCACAAGACTAAATGCAGTCTCGCGAGTTCTAGTGGACAACCTACACGTTCACTATGGCTCTTCAAGGACTGGGAGCTCGGCAGTTTTCCAGCTAGCCCCCGCCACATTCAAGCTATCTACATATTTTCAACCTCTGCCCGAGTCGGGCGAATACTCCGGTATTTCTCGCTCGCTCGGCGACTTCTTCGCGTCTGGTATTTGGGTACCGGCTCGTTTCCTGTGGGTGCTGGTTCCTGCCCAGCGCTAGGCCAGCTCATCGCACCTGGCTCACCAGGTCTCGCTGTGCGCGGGCCCATTTCACCGTCTCGGGAAATCTGAGGCTGGTTCTTAGTAACTGGCGGGTCATCTGAAGCGCCGTTACCAGGGACGCTCCAGGCCTGATTCATCGCTAATGGCTCACCTTGTGGCTCACCGCTCGTGGGCGCTCCAGGCTGGGTCCGTGTGAAGTCCAGCCAACACCAGAACCTGAGGACTTAGCCGCGTTCTCGGCCCCCCTATACACTTCGATGCCACTTCGTGGGTATTATTTACCTCGTCTATTTAAGGTATGGTCCGAGACTAGTCCCAAGGGGGATCTTCCTTGGAAGGTTCAACGTGGTCGTTGATGCACGTGTCGTGTACAGTGAGTACAACGTGTGGACACGCTCTCTTGTAGCCGTTCGTTTAAACGTTTGTTTATTACATGTGCATAGACTCATATGGTGTCTAAAGTGTCGTGTTGCGCCGGTGGGTTATACAACCTAGCGTTGCCTCCACTTCTCTCACTAGATCTGCTGGGCCGCTCGGGGTCATTACATACATAACTTATGAATGGTTGTTTTGGCCACGAAAACAGGGTGTTCCTCAGCGGGACAATTGTTGTCCATATACTATTATCTCTAACTTAGTCTCCTAGTATTATTGTATGTATGGTAATTTTGAAACTAAATTGTATTGGCTGCCCGTAAGGCTATACCGGCACCACAGTAAGCATTATGTTTTAGGGACTATTTTACTGGAACCCGGATATGAGCTAGATAAGTGTTGTACCGAGTTATGTGGTCGCTTGGGGTTTTGCTTAGAGCACCCCGGGTATTGTGAATACTGTCCCCTTTCGGGGAAAGGTGGCAGATAGTAGTAAGTTTACAGTGGGTCTTAACTCCCAAGTGGAAATCAACTGTCGGCTACATACGCTGAAGGGTATTTCATATGTTATAGCTTCATCAAGCCGTTTGTATCCTCTATTAGCGGCAGCCGTCCATTGGGGCGACTGTTGTGGGCGTAACGACCCTGGGCGGCATAACTGGCTAGCTCACCAGACAGTCCATGAGTCCTGTGACTTGGGATTAACTGAACACTCGCCAGCCTATTCAAATGTTTTTTTATGGCCAGTGAACCAAGATCTTATAATAACCAATTATCTTATTGTATATGTTATGTTTATAAAGTCTAATATAAAATCTTATGACCATGTTCATTCTATGTTTGTTAAATTGTACCTATCCCTTTAACTCTGTAGGGGAGGGTACAACATGGCCTCAAATATCCATCTGAAGTATGTTGTAAATCATATCAATGTCATAATGTAAATAAAACATAATTTTTAAGTCAAATAGGTCTGTCTAGAAGAGAGAAAAACTCGACCAAACTACACTGTGCGCTTCACAACAGTGAATATTGAAAACACAATATTATATATTTGACTACTAAACAAATCAAATTTTATAGATATCTAGACTGATATTTATTTATATATATAAAAAAAAAGAGCCTAATGAAGAATTTTTAAATGGATATAAAAGTGTCTGCTTCATCACAATGAATACAGACGGGATTACTGTTACTTTTAACATCACACATATGTAATATAAACACGAGAGTTTGGCTTTCCGGCATTAAGTCAAACTCCCACGGGACTATTAAATTTCGACAAAAAACAAGAACTCTTCTTGTTAATTAAATATTATGGCATAAAAAATGGCTAGTTAAACCACAAGTTATTTCAATTAAATAATTTTCCAAATTATTTAGTCTAAATCAAACAATCCGCTAACTTTACGTTTATTCAAACAACAATTAAACATGAAAACATAACACAAAAGAAAGAAGGAATTTACATTTACTTCGTGACCAAAACTTTGTACCCGTTACTCAAAAAAAAAAGGGGGGGGGGGTACATAACAAACAAAAAAAGTTTAAAGGGAAATAATAGGAGTGAGCAGTGTGAGTAATTAATTTTGGAAAATGTTGGGACGTCATAAGTCTCCAGAGCACGCCACTCATCCCAAATAGGTGGCAAAAAGAACCATGATCTACCTCCAAAAAATCTTAATAACAACTAATATATATGTATATTTAATTGCAGATATGCCTAAATAAGTATACTATATTTATACCTAAGGATAATGTGATTACCAACTAGCATTAAAAGATTGCAAGTCCAAAATAATGTTTTATTTCACTTTATATTAACTAGTAACAACATATATAACGTAGGAACATGGAGAATATTAATCAATGTATAAATAAACAAAGGTGAACTGCACTTATAAATTTAAAGTCCACAAAATGTAGTGTTCAAGAGCTTTCCATTATAATGGATACGCGACAGCCTTGTATATAAACAATAAAAAAAAACATTATTTAAAGTGTCTATAATTTTTTATGCTTACACAAAAAAAAATTAAATTGATATCATAGGCCATACCCTCCTAATACTCTAATTATAGTTTTATGATAATTTGTAATTCTCATATACTTTTATAACAATTAACAAGTTTAATTCGACTTTTACAAAAAAGGTAACAAGGACCAAAATGGTCAAAGAACCCTACATTCCTATTCTTATTTACAATTAATAACTAGATAATAAATAAACAATTAATTTAAATCGTTATGGCAAATTTACATTAGTTAAAGATTTTCCTCTACATATGTTCTATAGATATGCCGTTCCCTCTTATTTATAATGCCCACGACATAGCTGACCTTAAATATCACTAAGATAATGTTCTTAAGTATTTCCCAAAACAAAGCCTATAACATTAAATAGTTAGTGTCCGTCATTATTACATATTCATTTCAAAATAATTTAAATTCGAAGTTCCCTTCACTATGCAAAAAGTTCAAACATCAAAACTAGGATGATAGTCATATAATAATTTAATGTCCATTGATCAGCGTGGATTGACTTGCCGAGTCCAATATCGCACACACAATTTGTGTATTGCCGGAGAGTGAAGTAATGTGGACTAGAGCTATGGCTAGAAGAACAATATTATGAGTTGTTGAAGACAGACCAACAAAAGGTTTAGTTTGACCAGAATCGGTTAACTTTGAATAAGTAGGGGTGTCCGTGTGAACAGTAGCACAATGGTTTCTCAGCGGTTCAGTGTGAGATCTGTGTAATTGTCAACTGTTGTTTGTGTTGCATCTGGTAATTGAGGAGAAAGATGCAACAATGTGTGATGAGGTTTATTGCATTGTTGACACACATGTTTTGACTGGCAGTTTGAGATATGGTGTGAAGTACCTAGGCAATTAACACAGAATCGATTTGATTTAATAAATGAAAATCTTTTCTGGGGAGTTATAGATTGAAAATCCGTACATTTAGAGATATTATGCTCTGGCTATGTGCAAAACGAACAGTTATTAGTTGAACCTATATTTTCAGATGAAAGAACCATCCTAGATGGTTTTGGTGCTAATAGACGTGAAAATGAGTGTGTTGGCTTTACCGTTGGTTTTAGTGACAGTTTATGTAATAGATTGGCCACCTCTAGGTGTGTACACTCAGATTCCAAAAAAGTATTAATTTACTGACAGTTGGTAGAACCTGCCTGTCAGCGCGATTACCTTCGAATTTCTTTCTGAACTCTCGAGGAATTTTACGCATCAAGATATTTGAAAAAAATATGTTTTCCTCGGAAACCTTTTGATTAAGTGCGGATAATGCTTGTGAGTGCTCATTATAAGTTAATAAGAAGGAGCGAAGATTTTTTACAGTCACTTGTTCAATATTGAGTAGATCAATTAAATTGTCAGTGTGTAGATTAAGTAAATATCGGATGTTGTGGTATCTCTTCTTGAGCAAATTCCAAGCAACTGTGTAGCTTTATGCAGTGAGTGGAAGTGACTTTATTTTGTTTAGTGGTTCAGATGTTAGTGAAGTTATGAGATACGGAAATTTCTCGACCTCTGTCAGAGACGTGTTATCGTGAATTGTGACCTCGTAGAGACTTGAGTATGTTAACCATTGTGTGGGCTCACCAGAGAATTGTTTTAAATTAATTTTGGGCAGTCTAATATTGGACGCAACAGAGTGGTTTGATTTTGTTGATTCATTTAGTGGATCACTTGTGGAAACCAAGAAAGGAGGAACTAGCATGCTGGCAATACACTGGATATTGACATTTAAATCAGCAATTTTATTTTGAAATTCGTCTATTTTTTATGGATAATATTCTTGAGTGAGGGTTGTGACATTGTTTAATTTAGACAAGGATGCATCAAATTCTGCCTTTTTAGCACTTGATTCCTTACCAAGAATTGTACTCTTTTGTACTTGAATTGGGTTTAACGTTTCACATCTAGAAATAACGTTTTTGATCCTGTATTTTAGTAAGTCTTGACTTAATTTGTTTTGCTTGTTGCACAAAGCTTGAATACTTCATCTTGAATTATGTTATTAATATTAATAATAATAAATCTGCTTGTGCATCTTTTTATTTGTAAATAATATTTACTTGGGAACAAACAAAATATAAAGCAAACAATAGAGCAAATGTCTTTTGAAACTGTCTAAACACAACTCTAGGAACTCATTGTTCTGCTGAGAAGAGGGTGTTTTTTACCGCAGACCTGAGCTTAATGTAACTAGCGGTATTATTTTTAGAGAGAAAGGGGAGAAAATAACTAAATTTAATTTTTTTTTTAGCACCGCGTCTTACTACCCGTTCGGGTTATACGCTAAGTACTAATTACACTAATGGATTAGGAATTGGTATGGTTGAATTTAGAGGAAGTGAACCCGCATTTGCGTGGAGGGAGAGTGGAAAACCATTTAGGAAAAACCACCCCCAGTTCACCCGACCGAGATTCGAACCTCGATCTCCCCGTCCTCGGTGGTCTGGCTCAACACGACTGGCGCGTTAGCCAACTACGTCACCGAGGAGGGTGAGAAAATAACTAAAAGATAAGCTAAGAAACGTTCCAAAACTATTAACAATAGATGTTTGGCGAAGTTATACTATTTTCAACCGAAAAACAAAACTTATTAAAACAGATATTGGGTGGTACATTGCATTTTACAGCGCACATAATATTACAATTAATAGATATTGAATGTTTAGTTCACAGTTCACAAATTAATTCAATCTCGTTATTATTTAAGCGGCACTTTGACAATAGAATATCAAGAGTAAATAGCCAGAGCTATATTAATGGTAATTACTTCAGTTAGAATAGAATAGAATATCAGTTTTGCCGAGAACAGTTTATAAAATGGCGGACTTTCTTGGCGGCAATTCACACACGAGAAGTTTTCTGATATTCTACAGAATTAATTTTCTTTTCCCAAGCAATTATTTTAACATTAATTTTATTTGGTTGTCTTGAGATAAAAATGTTCAGAGTTTTTATATTTTTATTATTGTTCATTTTAATGGACTTTATGACAATAGCGTGGTATAGTAATAAAATAATTTAATTGATTTTCTTATGTATTTAGAAACATCCGGCCCGGAGGGCCAATGATTTTAATTTGATTGAGAGAGAATTATTTAAATGATTGCGTAAGTAGACATGGTGATATCCTACCTGCTGCTGAAGATCCGATGACAGTGACCCAAGTAGGCCTACCTGGGGTTGTGATGATGAGCTTGAAGAACCACACGTCTTTATTTGGTGTTCTCTTTACACACAATTATGTCAGACAAAGAAGGGTTATTGAAATAAGTGATACTAAATGGTAGTGATGAAAGTCGTGAGCTGCGGTGGTGACGCACGTCCACCTTTTAGAGAAACACTTTGTGAACTAAAGAGACCACTTGCGCAAAAACACAAGAGAGCAAAAGTGCCATCCTCACAAAAATAAATTAATGAAAAAAGGGCGGTAGACAGAAAAAGTGATAAATATGTATATGAAATATTAATGAATGAATATAAGAAATATTCTATTAAGTAAACAATAATGAAATGTATATTAAAATAATAAAATATAAGGAAATGAAGATTAAGCAATAGGCTTAGACTACATGTCCAAAAGAGATGATGTCTTAATTAGTGTATTTCAACTTCTGAGGAATGTCGTATTTTCTTAAACCTCTAGCTTAAACATTAAAGTGAGAAAACAGTGAACAATGTGACAGTCATGACATTCCTATGGAATCTAAACTCATTATTGTGTATTGCTAAGGGATTATTATTTCTATTTTAATCACCTTCGAAAAGAGGTCTCAAACAAAGTAGTAAATTAAAATATATCAAGTCATTTCAGAACTTACTGAGAAAGAGGAAAACACAATATTTCAAAATTAAACTTTGCTAAGGGAAGAAAAAAATGTGGAAAACCTATCAAAAAATTATATACATTTCTGTAAGACTAGGAACCTTTATGGACCTAAAATTATTTAACAGTTCCAATTCCAGTTCTTTAGAATAGTATTTTTAGGGTTCCGGTTCTTTAAAAATAACTGTTAGTTTCAGTTATCGGTTTCGGTTCCTGGTCTGGTTCAACTCCCTGGTTAAAACTGAAAATTCAGTCTCCAACAATCAAATTCACCAACATTTCACTTTTCACATTTTTTAACTGGCAGAATTAGAATATATAATTACATAAAAATCTATGTTCTATTTATGAGCATAAACATACTTTCGGATAGATAAACTATCTACCCACAGTTGTGGTCATTCTGTCTTTGACGTTATACTCATATTAAACTTTGTTGCCGTTGGTAATCAGGTTAGGATGTTAATCCTTGGCGAATTCTCTGGCATTAGTATAAGATTTTAGCAGAGATAAAGTTTCCCATGTTCCATTCATGACATGGTCGAAGATTTATCAATGACAAATTCTCGTTTTGAAGCCTAGGTCACATTATTTTTATTTTAGTAAAAGGTAGTTTGTAAATCGTATGTTGATCCAATCAGTGTTTTCAGGAAATTAAACATGAAATACACATAATACAATAAAAAATTCGGATTGGTTTTATCTAGGGATTTATTGATATTTTGAAGCAAATACTGGTGCACTCTTAGTAAGCTTCCTCATCTTCTCTTGATTTGATTATTGATTTAAATTAGTATAATATATTGATAGCCAAAACACAGGCGCCAGGCTTGGTTCTACAATTATATCTATACAATTATAGCCCTGATGAGCTTAGTAACAATTATTCTTCATACTTATACTGATAAAATGTAAACATGTGAGCTATTGTTCTTTTGGAATGGTAAAGTACAGCTATTTGTAGCTTACCTAAGAATTCGCGAGCTGTTAAGATTGTGTTTCACTCATGATTTTGTTGTAAGCTTACATGGTGTTTGGCTATTCAGTCATCATTTTTAACAAACGTTTGATCAGAGATATATAATAAATTGTCTTTATTTAAAAATAGTATTATTTGTAATTTATTTAAAGTCACAAAATTTTAATTACCAGTGATTAGATTATAAGTAAGTTGACATCAAAGTTTTAAAGCTTTCAAAGTATTCAAGTTTATTGATCTTCTGAAAATCAATAATTATTCTTTACCTCAACAATTGGGAGTAATTAAAAAAACATATTTTGCGATTTTAAGATACAGTTTATGCCATATCGGACACTTAATGAGCTATTTTATAACAAAACGTGGTTCTAAATGCTATTGGAAGCTTGAATTACAAATTGTGAACTCATATAATAAAATACCATCTAGTAAATTTGGTATAATTTCGGTTTTATGTTTATTCATAATTATATATAATTAGTAGAAAATTTAAAAAATTAATTACTATAAATTACAATAAATAAATTTGTATTTGATACAAATACAATCATGATCCATGGTTAGTAAAATTGAATTATTCAAAAGATTTGAAGATAATATTAGTATTGATCACTATTATAATAATTATTATTGTCTTACACAGGCATGTATTTGAACATTATTTATTTCTCCTGACACATTTGGTGCTTTATTTAACAGCTTAGGGATAGTTGGAAAAACTCTTTGTGGCTGATTAGTAGATGTTTGTAGAATGAATTTTCAAAATGGTTTATTAATAAATATTTCAGATTTAATTTATAAACATTGTTTTCAAAATAGAATGTCTTACACTCTACTTCGTGCAAGACCAGGGAAAGCATCAAACACGTAGATTTATAAAATAGAATGAGATTGAAACCCACCAGTTTGGATGTACAATGTAAATATTTGAAGTGGCATTCTTGCATATTGATTACCATCTTCGGTAAGTACCTATATATTTTCTATTTTTAGTAAACGTGCTAGACCCAATGGAAAGAAAATCTCTACACTAGACATTGTATTTTCTACAGCACTTTGTGCTTTGTAATCTTCTTACACATATGAGTCTCCTGGAACAGAGTACTTCATAGTCGCTATATTATATCTAGGTCTTTACATTGTATTTCAATACTAAGTAATACCAAAACAAACAACATTTTCAACGGACTGTGATACTTTCATCTTTATTTCAGAAAGAGGTTAAAAATTATACCGTAAATGGATAGTTGTTGTAAAACAGCAAGAATACGAGAAAAAAATCATAAAATAATAGTTAGAACGTTTTCAAAATAATTATTCTCTCTATGATAAAACAGAAATATTTTTGGCATTATTCTAGTAATAGTATCCGTTCATAAATGGAATTAAAATTTAGAATTTAATTATATAGATGTAACACTAACCAATATTAAGTCAATTTATACTAATTTGTCAGTTGTCTAACAAATATATTATTTATTGATACACTAATTTGTTATGAATAAAATTATTATATTTCGTTAAATAAAAAGTTAGATTTTGTTATTAAAAGTCGGTAAATAAAAAGCATTTTAGGCTAAAAATGGTAAAAATAAAATCTGCTTAAGTTCAAGTGTATAGAAAAATTACTGGTACTTTTCAAATGGTTAAATTTTAAATATTTACCTTCGTTCAACATATGACTGTCAGAATGTTATATCAAACACATATTTCTCTTATATTTTACCAATAGTATTTGGTGGAAATAATTAATTTTTCTTGAATGGAAACTTTGATTTTTATAGGAATATAAAAATAAAATTTTAATAACAAATTTTGTATTTTCTTCTAGTTATTTCAAGCAAATATTTATGTCGCTTGCTGCGAAGTAAATATGTGTATGGTATTATATAGTGATTTCTTGTTAAAATCGACATAATAGCCATTATTCACATATAAAAGGCAAAGTAATTGATTTCGCCAAAATATTCATTTTTCATCTTGTATATAGCTAATACATTTTTTTTTAAATGCTACTACGAACTTTAAAACTATTCTGATATTAATTTTAAAGTCATAAAAACAAGTCTCATGATATTTATGTCATTAGCTATTAATTATTTATTCGTAGCTTACAGTGTTGATTAGTCAATCAATTAGTTATTTAGTTAATACTTACTCAAATCAAAACATAACCTAAATTAATAACAGAACCTATTATTTTAATAGTGTTTAAATATATATCACCTAATATGCATATTTTAGACACATTTTTCCCTATTCGTAGCTAACAACTTGGCTAATGATCAACTCTGTGATAAGTCACCAATTTGTATTCATTAACCAAAATAAAATAACTCAAAACTGCATATGGACATCTATCACTTTATAGTAGGGAAATTAAATCATACTTTAGCCATAAAGTAACAAGATGACACACAAGTAGTGACAGCACGACATCCTTTTATGTTGTATAGAAAGTCAAAACATTATCGATGTCCTTTGATGTTGTAGGGAGACTAACTGCTACATGGACGTCCCAATATGTTTATAGTTCAAAGTAGATCTCTTTCTCCGTATGAAATATCCCCAGCACCATCATGGTTCATGCTTAAAACATTAGTTTGGTTGAGTCCGAGCGCAGTAAGTAGTTTTCCAACTCTTCGCCTCATACTCTAAAATTAATATTATTAGTTTAGCTATTCATAGATGCCATTAAACTATATATATAAATAAATTAGTTGGTCTCTGTGTATGTTACTCTTTCATGCAAAAACCAGTTAGCACATTGGCTATATAATTATTTTCTATTATAATCAAATAATATTGATTTTCTTTTCAAATATGCTGTCATCAATTGAGCAATGTTTTCTTTTATTGAATGTAGAAGTCATTTTTTATGACTTCCTTGATAGCAAAAACTGCAGTCCAAAGAGTAATCACAAAATAAATTTTTATCTAAAATCCAAAGAGAAACTATATTTTTTGTTGGTTATTTTGTATTCATATTAGTAATCAAATATTTTTTAACATATTAAAACTTACACATGGATATCGTTCAAAATGTTTATTTGATTTGATATTACATTTACATACTAAATATTAGACAAATAGATAAATTCTACCATTAAAATACAGCTTAAATGTCAGAGAATATAAGAAAATAATCAAATAACATCGTATGTACACTTGTGTTTAACAATTTAACTTCAAGAGTATGAAACTTGGCAAAGGAACTTAGGGATGCCTACACCTCAGGCGTATTTTTTAAACAATAATTTCACCTATATTAAGACCCTTCCGCCTTGGGCCACTTAGCTGCCGGTGCGGTTTACTTCAAAATCCAGAGATCTGATTCTTTTCATTATAATCAAATACCGGTATATTCTAGGAATGTGAAATTGAACGTTTACCTACAATATATATTTTTGCGAGCCTGACACTTTCAACCGCTTGACTACTACTTTTTTTTTAAACACTAAAATCAATTAAAATATCTTATATTTGGTGCAGATTTGCGTGCTGGAGGAAATATTATTGTGTGCATTTCATATTTATTGTCATTAACTTAACATTATATTGTGAGTTTTATCCCTAGGGTGGAAGAGGAGTCGATAAAAGGCCAGTATTTTGGAAGATTTTTTATCAAAACTTATTTTTCTGTTAAATAAATCAAATAAATTTCTCATTTAAGTATAAAATTTAATTTTCTTCACATAGTGACTTCAACAGTTCTTGAATATTTTTCAGGGGTGTCCTGAAATTTAATGGCAACTTTTCTCTTAATAATTTAAAAAAATTCTCATCCAATGCCAACGCTCATGGCAGATATTTAAGACCTGTTGATATTACCATGTGAAAAAAATTAGACTCTATATTTCTACTTTAGCAATGTTTGATTATTTTGCAAAAATAAAAAAAAGCTTTGTTACAAAAATTACAAAAACACTGGCCTTTCACCGCATCCCTAATCAACCTACCTTAAATCACATGAGGAGTTATGTGGTTAACACCAAAACTAGTAAATATAGAACGGGAATAAATCAGCATATTATATAATCAGGGAGACTTGAGAATGTGATAAAGGTACTTATTAAAATTATACAATTACTACTAAGAATAAGTGAGAACTGCCACAGACGTCTCCTAAACCAAGATAAATAGCAAGCTGAATCTTGAAATAGGCCTGGGTGATCAAAGAAACCTAACGGTGTGCTTCCATTTTTTTGTATTTTCTTTTACTATTATACACATCACTCAACTCTTGATTTAGTGGACTCGGTTGTAGTGAACATTCGGGTACAATTAACATAATTAGTTTGTTCTAATACACATACATTTCAATAAGGTATATATGTTAAAAACTTCGTCTATTATGAACCATTAATTTTGGATACATGCATTCACCAACATTATCAGGGTATAGTCTATTGTTCGCAAAAACCAGATTTGTTCATTACGATGACATGCAATTCTAAATGGAAGGAAATAACAGATAACTTGGAAAACATATCTAAAGGTGGAACACCACACAGACTTGTTAGTAAGAGATTTCGACATGAAACTGAAGGTACTTTTGGATGACATGTGTAAGAAACATGTATTGGAGAGGGTATCGCTAAATTCCACGTGATTTAATTTCAAAAGATGGGTCTACCTCACGCGCATATGTTATTTATCCTTGCCGATAAGGACAGTTATCGGGACCAAAAGGTGGTTGATAAAATAATTTCAGCTGAGATATCGGATGAATCTCAGTGTCGAAGACTACATCAAATTGTTTTCAAACATATGATGCATGCGCCATGTGGTGCTCTCAACTAAAGATCCCCATGTATGGAAGATGGAAAGTGTATTAAGGAATTCCCAAAGTCATTCCAGCATGAAGCTATCATCAATTTAGGCAGATATCCAAGCTACTGACGCAAGGATGACGGAAAGAAGTGCAAAGTAGGAAGATCTGAGATTGACAATCGTTGGGTGGTGCCTTATATCTCTTATTTAAGTTTAAAATACAAATGTCATATTAATGTGCAGTTGTGCGCCACCGTAAGGTGTGCACATTATTAGTTTAAATATGTCTACAAAGGGCATGACTGCGATAAAATTGAAATTGCATATAGGTCTGGATGTGGGAAAATAGAACATGACGAGGTGAAACAGTTATTAGATGCAAGGTACGTCAGTGCACCTGAGGCTGCCAGGCACTTATTTTTGAAGTACAAGCACGATCAATCCTAACCCGTCTATCTGTCTATGTACCAGGTCATCAAATGGTTTATTTCGACCTCAATGTGGATACGGAGTAAGCCCTTGAGGTATCGGAATTCAATGACTCAACGCTGATAGCATGATTGAATTAATAAAACTAGAAACCTAGAAGGTTATTTTATTAAGATATCCTTGAACATTTCGTATTTCAGAAAAAGGCAGGATGGAGTGAAAGAAAGAGAAAAGGAGAATATGTTATAACAAGAATGTAAACTGTTAATATGGGCTAAGAATGTTGCTTTTGTATGAAGCTATAGCTGGAGCGACTTATTTTCATAATTTACTAACAGTCAATAACATTGCGCACAAAACTTTTAGAGACGCTGCAAATAAAAAGGACTGCTTGAAGATGAATAAGTTTGGGATTACACATTGACCGATGCTGTTTTAATAAAACTGCCATTTGAGTCTTTTGTTCACCGGCTGAGCCTAAGAAGCTATGGAAAAATACACAATAATCAAACTTCTGAATGCTTAGATTGGGAAAATTAGGTTCTCATTGATGTACAGAGCATATTAATCCTGGACAGCAGAAAGTGTGAAGATTTTGGTTTAAGGAAACCTCCACATAGCCTTCCAGAAAAATCCAAGATATGTTTGACATGAGGAAAAAGTGGGCTGCAGCGTGATTTGACGTTGAATGCAGGATCTAAAGTTTCCTTTGATATTGTGATGGATGCAATCTGCCATTATATTTACTCTTCTAACTGTTTCTTTTATGATAGGCCCAGTGTGAGTGGTAAAACTCCCTCACATAAAATCTTTTTAAGAGTCGTTAGAGGAAAAGGAGACATTGTCCTGCCTGTGGCTTTTACGTGGATATCAGCTAACCTTCTTAAAGGTGGTCGTACCTTTATCTATCACTTGCTCTACAAACTACATGCACCTTTAGTAGAGACATCTATCTCTAGCATAAGTGTAACATCGAATGATGGATCCATCATCAGAAAAGTCAAACCTCCTATATGGAACGAGTCGACACTAGATACAGTCAATAAATTATTACAGAATATAACGAAAAATTATTTCTTATTTGGAGGAAAAGTTATATTGTTGGAAAGTGATTTCAGATCATGTATAGTAGTTATTCCGCATGGTCATAGGACAGCAATCATTCAGATCAACACTAAATACTCTCAGCTGTGCAAGGAGTGTAAAATTCTTAAGTTATACACCAATGTACACGCAGGAGACACGAAACCAGCACGTTAGCTAACCACGCCACCGAGGCAGGTAGCTTGAATAAAACTAACATAAAAATTCCAAAGGAAATATTGACACACGGCTGAGTCTAAATTATGTTTCGAAATATTCTAACACAGCCATTCTCTATCCACGCAATAACGAAGTTGCTAAAATAAATGAGGCAGGATTAAGTATTCTAGAAGAAGAGACCCATTGTTACATCATTGTAGACTCAGTTCATATTTTCAATACTTTGAATACCTTCTGAGAGTTTTAGAATCCAAGTAGATATAAATAAAATATGTACCAGTGATCAAATCAACATAAACCTTAGATGCAGCATTGGAGGGTGGATGGTTCCCCATTATTACGTAAGACTAGTCCATTAGCATCTTTATACCTAGATCCGACATAGAAATTTCCTTGAGTGGTTAGTATAAGATTCAATTCTGTCTTCTCAACTGCCTTATATTCCTAGAGCCTATGACCAAATTTTGATATGGGTGACATGATGTCGCAGCTTAAGACGAAACGATGTGTACTTTAATAAGAAAAATAAGGGTAATGGACCCATTCGTGTACCATCCATCGTTTATGTCAACATATTTGCTTTGTACTAAAAACTATGCTTACTTTCCAGCACAAAGAAAACACCTCTTAAAACTATGAAACGTCATGTCCGTATTTACATGATCGTCATGCACATATTTCAAGTACGTATCATCCATCTTGGAAAAAATGATATGGTAACGTTATTTATGAGCACCTGCTAGGGTATTCGCGTATATGTCTGATAAATATATAAACAGTCTATTTCTCTATGCCTCCCATTACTGAAGTAGGCTAGTGTAAGAGCATAATTATTTTAAGGTTTATCCTTGGAAGTCAAGAGTGTTGGGTTGCCATCCTGCTGAGAATAGCATATATCGCATATAGCTTGCATCCTGTTGACGAGCGAGCACGGTGCGACCGATGAACCTTCCTGGCTGGTGGGATAGCGAGATCGGCAAGTTTAGGTGAGAAATAACAGTTGTCGAGTGTTTGGAGCCATGCTGGGTGCATATAGGTCGGTATCTAGCAATGACTAACGAAGGAATACAATGTGATCTGGTGGTTCACCCCCCAGGAGGGTCGATCGCGAGTCTAGAGGAAGGTTGTGTGAGTCCCAATATTGCGCCTGCTCCCTCGTCACGGGAGATCTACCCGGTTACTTATGTAGTAGTTTAGTCACCTGAATAGATTAATAAATACATATTATTGGACTAACACTCGAGTGTCACTCCCCACGAACCACCCATTCCAACCCCTACCGCTCGGGGTCCATCCCAACCATGTAAGTCCCTACGGTGCCACGGTAGTGCTGTGGTTAGGGTTGGCTACCGGGCACCCAAAGAAAAGTAGTGACCTTACACTAGTATATTATATTGGCTATCGCAGTCAACATTATCTAAAATGAAGACAGTCAGGACTTGTCTCCTTCGGAGGAGAGATCTCATCGTAATCAGAAAAAGGGAAGTAGCCCATTCCATTCCTGAATATAAAGACTTGATATAAATATGTTATTTAGGCTGGTAAAATTATTTAGAGGAGACGTACACGTACCTGAACATTAATCTTTTTGTTTCCTCCAGCAGATTATCTGGCGCTCCTTTTCCAACAATTAGAGGATCCACATATGATACAACCCATTGGTTCTTGTAACAACATTTTGTGTATCTTAGCGAGTGACTTTCCCTATTCATGATCGCTATCCAGTAGCGTCTTCGTGACAAAATTTCTAGGTAAGCTTGGAAGGGGTGCCCCCCAACTTAAAAGAGGAAGTCACGGATTTTTTAAAAATTTGTATGCTTCAAAAAACTATTTGGAGGTGTGTTTTTATGTTAGTTGTGGCTTTGGGCGTCCTTTTTTCTGTAATTTACATTATTGTGCTATTATTTATTATAGACATATACTTAAAACTTTCGTTTGTTTGCTTTCACTGATACACACATCAGAACAAAATCACCTGCTACAATAAACTCCACGAAACTCTATAACCCGGTACACACAACACAACTTCTTGTACAAAAATTTATGCAAGAAGTTGTACAATATCTTGGTAACATGGATTGCATACAAATTTAAGCAAGTGGCTGTTCATACGGCATTTGTGATTGCATACAATATTTGGAAAAAAAAAATGGCGTTTTTGCCCTTTTATGGAAAAACAATGATTGAATGATTTGGAAAATACTTGTATTTAATGTAAATAATTTCTTAATCATTCCTAAAAATTATTAAAATAAAAAAAAAATTTTTTTCAATTTTTTAATATTTCTTTAAAACAGTTGAAAACCTTTATATTTGGGGTTTAACCTCCTTCAATTATAATTCTTTGTTTGTTTTAAAGCATTTAGCTGTTTTTCTTACAATCACTATTTTTTTTAAATAAAAGTAACTGTCTATCAGATGAAGTTTTCGTGTTTACAACTCAAAAGCTGTACAAAAAAATCGCTGATATTTATTTCTATTTAATGAAATTGTCTACAATAAGTTGTACAAAGCAGAGCTTGTACAAGTTTTGGTGTTCACACGACGCCATCTTCAGGCTGCAAACTCTTGTACAACTTTATGTACAAGAGGTTGCGTCATGTGTACCGGGCTTAAGATGTGTAGGCACGGGTCAGTACCTTGAAAATACTAAATTCCCCTTTCATGCTATACCATCCCTTCTATGTTTTGAAAGGTGTAGAGAGGGGTAGATACTTCAGTTCTAGTCGCCACCTTTCGACAAGAGAAGTCGTATCTCGGCTGATTGAATTTTTACCTGACATCCACAGCTCTTCCCCTTCTCACCCTCAGAAATCTATGATGTCACAAATAAGAGCTACACTAGCTAGAGCAATGTGATGCAAGTCTGACAAATACCTACTTTCAACCACCGATAGATGGACTAGTGCACGTCTTGCATGCATGTTACGATCACTGCCATGAATGGGATTTTTTTTTCAAACCCACTGATGCTTGAATTACATTTAAATGATCACCAGGATAATATTTTTACAAACATTAAATAAAATAATTACATATTTTCAATCAAAGGCAAGTAGTGCTTACCTTGCTTGCCCTGACGAGATGCCACTGTCGTTATCACACCTAGGTAAAGTTTGATTATGTTCACAAGTGTCATGATTACTGTAGCGTTTATAAAAACAAAGCTACAATGTTCAAGATCAAAACAATAAAACTGGACACTATATAGTTTCAAGTGATATCCTATCACAACCACAATAGTAATGACCAAACTCACCAAGGCCCCATTTGTCTGTGTGTTCGTCCCAAGCAGACTTCACCCACGGGCACATCCGGCTATCGCGAAAATATGTGTTGACTGACAGCGCGAGACCTTGAGGCGCATCAACAACCTATATTCGCAAAGGATGTCGGGAAGGTCTATAACGTTTCCGGCGCGAGAAGGTTGCGTGGGCAAATAAGACTGTTCTGGATCTTCCCAGACGCTACTCGTCGCATATTCCCCATCCACTTTACCCCTTCACTCTCTTTTCTCTGTGTTTTTCTCTTGTATGTGTAACCCCTACCTCCCACTTTCTGAACAACGAAGATCAAATAAATACTGCCAGGAGAACGGCGGTAAAGCCACTCTTGGCAGGATACCAACCTAGGACACATTTGCGTGTTCCTAACAATGTAGTATAAATTAATTTTTTGGCAATTATATTTCTAAATTTACTTTCGGCTTAGATATCATCTTTTAAATGTCTAAGTCTTTTGTACACTTTTAATATGTCTTCAAAACATGAAGTTCTTTAAGCTTGAAAAATATTTAATATGTTTAATCTTTTTTGACTTTCAAAATATTTAATATGTTCTTTAAACTTGGGGAACATTTAATAGTTTATTAGTCCTTCTGACTTGTATAATATTTTATATTTCTAATAAAATGAAATATTTAGACATGGGAAATATTGATTTGTTTAGAAATTAAAGTCCCTTTTGACTTATGTAATTACTTAATATTTTCCAATCATGAAGCCATGTAGACTTAGGAGATATATGATACATAAATCATGAAGTCTGTTAAAAGTGAGAAATTGGATATATCTTTAAACTCTTTAAAGTCCTTAGACTTGTGTAATATCTATTATGTTTAACGTTTTGGAGTCCTTCATACTTAAGACAAGGTTAGAACTTTATCTTTAAAGTCCTTAGACTTGTGTAATATTTATTACGTTTAACGTTTTGGAGTCCTTCAGACTTAAGACAAGTTTAGTACGTTCATCTTTGAAGTCCTTAGACCTGTGAAATATTTAATATTGTCAAGTTTTGATATCTTTTAGACTTAGGAAATATTTGAAAGGTTTGATTGTTGGAGTCCTTTTTACTCGTTTCATATTTAATGGGTTCAAATCATTAAGTCCTTGGACGTGGTCAATATTTTTGATATTTACGTATTTAACGTTTTAAGCGCCTAGACTTGTGTATATTTGATTCTTTATTTTAAGGTTCAAAGTTCTTTGGACTCTAAAATATTTAATAAGTTTAAGTTCCTTACCATTTTAGTCTTGTGCAAGAGGAAAAATCCAATTTAAATGTTGAATTCTTTTGACTGCTGGAACTTACAATTTGATATTTTGATCCTCTTCACATTTTAAAAACTAATAATGTTGAATATTGTTGATATCCTTTTGTATAATATCGCTTGAGGTTTATTAAATTATGCATGTATATTTAGTTATATTTATCTAATTATAATTCTTGACTTACCTTTTGTTTATAAATTAGAACATTGCATTTAACTAACTTCTGATGTTTCTCTCCTCCTATTCAACTAAGTATTTATTTTACGAAATAGTAAATATCCTTGAGTTATTGTCTGTTAGTTCCCTTTTGGCCTAGCACAATAATTGCTGAGTGGGTTATGAGGAAACAGAAGCAAATATATTGTATTATGATATATTTGTCTTTTATTGTCCTATCTGCTTTCTCTTCATATATTCTCTTCTGTATATTTTTAACACTTGTACGCCTGCTTTGGTCCTGGAGGACTAAGAAAGGGGCTACAGGCTGCGTCACTCTGCTCATGCAGAGTGAGCTTTGTAAGGTCATAATCTTGATTTTTTTTTTTCTGTTTCATGAACCCCTTCTCTGCCATGGACTCCACCACTGGTACAAGCCGGATCTCCTCAAGATCCGAGATTTAAGGCCTCAAAGGCGATGAACTCACAGCGGAGCTCGACTTGAGAAATATCCAGTACCGCCCCCCCCCCCCCCCCCCAGTGCCACCATTAGCCAGTTGCGAGCGCTTCTCTCTCAACAAATTAGTAAGTCCAGCGATCCTCATTCTGTTGAATCCAGCTCGTATATGAGTCAGCCCCCCTCTTATCAGGGAAAGGAAAGCCTATATGTAGAGAATAAGCATTAGAAGGGAGAACAAACCCCCCAAATTTAGAAAGTTTACCGCAAACTACCCCTACCTCCAAGATTCAATATAATGTGATAAAGAAATGTTTAAAAGATATCGTTACATGTGACGGTCAGTCTAGTGCAGACTTATTCCAGTTTCTTTTAGCTGTGGATAGAGTTAACAAGCTAAAACTTATAGGAGACCCCGAGTTTTTGACTTTGTGCATTGGGAAGACGTAGGGTTTTTAACTCATATAATATCTCAGGATATTTAATTAGGTCTCCCATGGGCTACGGTTAAGGATAGAGCTTTGGAATCCCTAGAAAATAGGAGGGAAAGGGAAAGATTTTGCAATGATTTTGTGGACCGCTTTCAACTTCCCAACGAATCCTTTAGTTTATATATTCTTGCCAACTCGGAAGCGGGGGTATTTTGAATGCGAACCTTTCTCTAGGGGAAGTCGTAGAACTTATTTTGGAGAACGTTTCTTACCTTACGCGTAAGCATTTTGTTTTCGCTTATAAACCTTGCACCCTCTCTTAGTTATATAACTTAGCTTCAAATATTGAGGGGTCATTAAAGCTGAAAAGGAATATTTAGAGGCCCATCCGGCTAGTAATTATAAGAGACCTACTTCTAGGGGAACTTTACCCCCTCCCCTTCGCCTGCCAGACAGTTTAGACCCTCTCCTCATGTAAATCAGGGAACTCCCTCTTACTTTCGGAGTAAGCCCTGTCTTCTCCCGGACTTGTCTAAAGTTAGATGTTTTCGCTGCCGTCAACTGGGGCATTATCAGCGCCAGTGCCAGTCGGGAAACTTGTAACGCATGGTGTCAGTGGAGGTATCACTGCGCGTCAGAGTAAGAAGAATTACCCTCCCCCTCCACCCATGGTGCAGATGTCAATAGGTTCATACATTTTATTGGGAAATGGTAGCTTATTGGTTGTTGGTAAAAGGGTTATGTTATCCATATAGATATAGGGTTTTCCATGAAAAAGAACTAAGTTTTGTGTTCCCTCTATCCCCTATGAGGTCATCTTGGGAAATGACTTCCTATGGCAGACGGGAGCTACATTGAACTTATTACGTAGAGAGTTGTGTTTTAAATTCTCTCCTAGAGTCTAAATCCCCATGTGTAATATTCCTACTAGTCCTTCTTTTGGGTATCGTAATAACTATGAGGAAGTCGTTCAACAGGTCATTGTTAAGTTCCCGGATGTCATTACTACAAGGTTAGGAAAATGTGATGTTTTGCCGTATAGGATGTAGTGGAGGACGATATCCCTGTTAGATCTAGACCTTATTCTTGTGCCCCCCCACCCCCCAAGATGGAAATCTTTCGTCAAATTATTAATGATCGTTAGGTCAAAGGTGTGATTCGCCCCTCCAAATCACCGTATGCCAGTCCGGCTTTCATTATCCAAAAGAAGGGAGAAGGACATAGGTTAATTGTCGACTACAGTAAGATCAACAAAAAGATCCAATTTGACCCCGATCCTATGCCGAGCATAAAATCCGCTTTTCAACATTTGGGTAGAGCTAATGTGTTTAGCGTAATTGACCTAAATGCTAGCTTCTTACAATGTTCTCTAACTGAATCTTCAAAAAAGTACACTGCTTTTGTAACCCCTGTTAGCAATACGAGTTCAATCGCGAACCCCTGCGCTATACTATTGGAGGTCAAGCGCTGAGTCGCGTCCTCGACCACGTTCTTTCTGATCTCAAATATAAGTATGTGTTCAACTATCTTGATGACACTTGCGTCTATAGTGACAGCATTGAGGATCACATTGGCCATCTCGAAACCGTTCTAAGTCGCTTGTGTAGGGTTGGGTTGACTGTGAATCCGGATAAGATTGTATGGGCTAAACCCTCTATTAAATATTTGGGGTATATGATCTATTCAGGAATTTTACTCATTGATCCCGAGAGGATTAAGCCCATCATTGATTACTCCCTAAGAATCTCAAAGGCGTTATGAGGTTTATTGGCATGTGTGCCTATTACTCCAGATTCATTCCCATGTTTTCTGATATTGCCGCGCCCCTTAATTCCCTCAAAAAAAATGGGGGGAGCTGTGTTTTGTTGGGGTTAAGCTCAATCCTGGACCTTTTGCACCCTCAAACAGAAGCTTATCTCTCCTGGGATATTGCGCATGCCTGATTTTTCTATCCCCTTTTTTCTTCATGTTGATGGGTCGTCCGTTGCTCTGGGGGCTGTGTTGTCCCAGAGGTCGTTGGAAGGTGTTCGACTGGTCCCCTTTGCTAGTCGAACGCTTACCGACGCCGAATGGAGTTACAGCTCCTATGAAAAGAATGCCTCACATGTGACTTCGGTGTCGAGCGGTTTGCCGACTACCTGGAGCAAAGGGAGTTTGAGCTTTATACCGCAATATGGCTCTTGCCTGGATGTGGCGAGATCCCAAGCAATCGGGAAAGATATGCAGATGGATGTGGAGGTTGTCCGCTTTAAATTCTCCACACATCCTATTACTGGTAAACATAATGTGACTGCAGATGCGTTGCCACGCATTCTGGAAGACCAAGATCCTATAGGTTCTGAGGAGGTTGGTACTAACAATTGTGTTATCCATTCCATCCTTGAATCTTTTGTGTCCATTATAGACCATCAAGATAATGATCCATGGTGTAGGGACATTGTAGAGAGGATTCAAAGAGGTGAAAAAGTTGGGTTCTTTGAAATGTTTAAAAGTTTATTAGTTGTCTATAATAATAGGGGAAAGGGTAGAAAGATTGTAGTTCCCCTTGCTATTCACTCCAGGTTATTAAAATATTTTCACAACTCCACTTTTGGAGGTCACTTGGGTGTTCTGAAAACCTTCCGAAAAATTTCCCAGGAGTTTTTCTGGCCTGGCTTATATAATGATGTGAAATCGTGGGTTAGCCGTTGTGTTGATTGTCAAAAGGCTAAACCAGCGCAAAACTCCCACGTTGGGCTTCATTTGGCCGATGTCACTCAACGTCCTTGGGAGAAAGTACTTGTTGATTATATAGGTCCTATCACCCGTTTTTCACAGGGAAATTCTTGTATTTTGGTGCTTGTCGATGCTTTTTCTAATTTTGTTTTCTTAGTACCCCTTCGTGACATGAAAGCGTCTACTACTGTGAATGCGTTATGTAGGCGTTTATGGACATTCTTTGGGACCCCTCGCACATTGTCAGCGATAATGGTCCTTGCTTCAAGTCGACTGTTTTTAGGGACATGTGTTTTGGGTGGGGTATCCGACACATTACTACTAGCCCATACCCCCCTGGCCCTAATCAGGTTGAATGGTTCAATAGGAACCTTGTTATTGCCCTCACTATCTTTCTTCATCAGGCTCAGAATAAGTGGGACCAAGAGTTAGAATTCCTTAACCTTGTTTTCAACTCTGTGTTCCACGACGCTATTGGTTCCTCCCCGACCTCTGTTTTTTTGGGTAGAGAATTGAACCACCCCCTGTTAGCTATTTATGACATCAACCCTATATTGGGTCATCAACACTTTATTGGATGAGAATAATTACGTTCCCCATGCTGAGAGGTGTAGGCTAGCTTCTCTGGATAACTTGAAGAAAGCCCAACGTAGAGTAGTCATGACCTATAATAGAGGCAGGATCCCTGTCCCCTTTGCGATTGGTGATACCGTCCTGTGCAAGCCCCGCCAGTAAGAGGATCTCCGCTAAATTATGCTAGAAGTGGAGTGGTCAATGGTGGATAGATGATTTTTTCACCCCGTAACTGTTAATCTGACAGACATAAAAGACAAGAATATATCCAGGAGGGCTCATGTGAGCCATTTGAAAATTATTCCGCCTAGATAGCCCCTGCCAAGAGTCACTGTGTCCTTATGTTTGTATATGTAACGTTCCCTTGTTGCTACTCCATAGAGTCGTAGTGTCGTCCATGCCGTGTGAATATTTTTTGTTTGTTCCACTTATTCATTTAAGAGCATAAATTAGGGATAGGAATATATTTGAATGGCAAGGACTTTCATCCGGAAAGATTACCCAAAATATGGAACAATTCAATTGTCCACCTCAGGCCTGAGGAGAAAATGTTAAGTGTAATGTATTGACGTTGGTTGGGAAACAGACATGGTGTGACACATATATATGTATGGACAAAGTGAAGAACGTGGAACTGCTTGTGTTTTTTTTTTTGCAGCTCAGAGAGGACTTCCACTCCTGATGTCATCCACTCCTTATCCCTTCCTTATATGTGGCGAGCATGGGTCAGCAAGACGTGTTGGATCATCAGAAGAAGCTCAGCGAGATTGGAGTCCCAATGCGGCAACCTTGCGGAGCGTGACCCTAGCTGTGGGAGTGTGCCGTGGGGTGGGAAGTCGCTACGGACTTGCCAGGAGAGGAAGAATTGCGGACCTACCTACCTCGATCATGCCTGGAGGCGCTGAGTAGCCCGTCGCCCGTCAGCCAAGGGGGCGAGATTTGTAGCTTTGAAACTAGAGATGCCACTGTCATTATCACACCTAGGTAAAGTATGCTCTTGTTCACAAGTATCATGATTACTAGTATGGGTATATAATAAGCCGGTGTATACACAGCTTCACTCTTATGTAATGAAGTGAAGTGGTAAAAAAAAGTAGTGGAATATTGAATAATATTGTAACGTAGGGCACGCATGTCCTGGGAGGGTCACGGTCCATTCACACGTGACCGTATGAACCACGAGTTCTTTTGGGGATATTGGAGTATGTTACAGATTAAATATGAATTAAAATACTCGCTGATCACCCAAGGTTTTGAGTTTTAAAAACACCACTCAAAAACATTCACAGAATTAAATATACAGCTAAACAATTCAACAAATTAAGTAGTTAAAGTAATAGTCTGTAAATTAATGAACAAATGAAAACACAATAAATAGAATTACGCTGAATCAATTATAACTAATCAGTTCACTGAGTTAAGTAATACTAGTAATTGTCTTTAAATTAATAAACAGATGAAAACACATAAAATAGAATTACATCAAATCAAGTAAACAGCTTGTTGATATAAATATTGAATAACTAGTTAAATATCCAAATATCAGTTTCTTAAAATGTTCGTTCACGGTACAATTTACTTTCAATGTTAAAGACTCTCACGGCACCCCGCTACTGGTCCCTGCGCCATACACACTATACTGAAATGCGTCACATGAACAGAAACTAGCTAGTCCACTCCAGGACTTATTGGTTGAGAACCAAAAACTGAGCACACCCACACCTGGCTATGATTGACCGTGTTTATATAGGGGTGGTCCCAGATAAAGGTCTGGAATCCTCCAATTCTAGAATACTAGGCCAGAATTAAAACAGAATTAAAAGGACCCTTCCAGACGTGTGCCCCATTCCCCCCCCCCCCCGTCCCCTCTAATCATTCAACCAAGTTAGAAGGCCGCTGCATACCTGCTAGACAAGGAGGGAGACAGAGTGAACAGGAAGTGCAGCCAGGGTAAACAATGAGAGCACGCCGGTACCACTATTAAACACTAATCTAATTACAATATCATGAAATAGTTACTGTTTGAGGTCCGGATAGCAAGTCGATAAAATGGCTTAAACTAGGGGATTTAGGTGTTAATGCGTTAGACCAAGCTTATAAAGAAAACACTATCACATACTATCAAGTTAAAGATATTTCATAATGAACTATAGCTGATCGTGAACTTGAATAGAAAGCCAAGAAAAGGGTTATTTGATCCTATTCAAAGCTGAGTGAGAAAGTTTCTGCATGGGCTGTAGCTAACACAGTGAATCTAACTATTTAAAAGACGAAGTATGGGGACCATGGAAGACCACATCGTCAACGACGTACGAATAAACGTTGTACAACCCGTCGTCGTACGAATAAGAACACTAGGATAGGAAGATTTTAACCCATACTGCCTCTGATAGCTGCTTTAGGTGTTGCTGTGGGAGGTGCTGCTTCAAGAGCTGCCACCGGTATTGCTAAGACAGTCAATAGTGCAAAGATGAACACTAAGAAATTGAGTGAAGATCAAAGACATAATCGATAAATTGAGGCGATTTCAATGTGTAATTGTATGTATCTACTTCTGTAGTAAAAAAAATATCGAGATGCTACCTAGACGACCTCTTCTCAAAAAGGACATAAACAAGTATGTTGAGTCATTAAAGATTCGATACTTTAGAAGTGTTTTTGCAAGGGCTGCCTTACCTTATGGAATACCATGGAATAAGAAGTTTGATATTAGCCATCTTGATAATTATTTAATTAAGGTTACAAATTAAGAGTATACAAAACCTGGAGGTATGCCGAATACTTTGACAGTTTTGATGATTTAAGACCTTCTCCTGAACTCATACAGTACTTACAATGTACAATGGTGGCTTGCCCTAAAGAGCATAAGGGCACGTGACCTTCCCCTCCAAACACCACGTTATACATACAAACAATTATAAATTATTATATTATTATATAAATTATATAAACAATGGAAATATTAAAATGAAAATAAAGTTTTGATGAGTTTTTTTTAAACTATGACATTTAAGATTTCGGAGTAAAAACCTTAAAACAAAAACATCTTCCCGATCGGAGCATGATAATGAATGTTCCCCAAGTTCACGTCGGAATAGGAGGAGGAGAGGAGAGTCATTTACGTGCAGAACGCTGATCTCTAAACTAAAAGGGCATATGTTAAAGTGTGCCCTTATTTGTATAGCGAGGGTGTGTTTGTTACAATCCATTGCTACCAGATTAGCCGTTTTCCACCAGATCTAGCTTTTTTCAGAGTGGGCTTGGTGAGCAAAATAATTAAGCCGCTGTTAGTGGGTTTCTAGATTTTTTAAATTATAATCTATCTTTTTACTAGTGGGAAGCCTAAAAACTTTATTTAATTTTTTTTATCTTATGTTTGTATGAATCTAAGTGTGACTACATAAATGCAATTAGTGAACTTTGGATATGATGTTTCAAGTTTATCAAACAGAAGCAAAGACCCAAATAAATTTAACAAATTTTACTGTAGAAAGAAGAAGGGACTTTTTATACAAAAAGTAAATAACAGGTAAGTCTATATTTTTATTGTTATTATTTATCTTCAAATTTGTGCCCTTCCATGAAAAAAAAGTCACAAGCCACCACTTCTTCAGAGGTATACTTATTAGCTATCAAGACTATGATACAGTATTCGTCCGTAATACATGGCTAGCTTTCCTAAGCATATATAAGCATGCTATTAAGTGATACGATTAAACATATGACTCTAACAATTGACAGGTCAGAGCTCTAATCTGAAAGAGAACTACTTACCACACATCTTATTGGGAGAAGAGAGTCGTAAAGAGGAATTGTTTATTGGTATGATCTATCTTTCTACTACCAATTCCATACCAAACATTGATGAACGTAATCATAAATTATATTGGGGAGGTAGAAAAACTTTATTCCGTCAGATACTTATGAATTGGAGAAGTTAGACCCGTACTTACGTCGTGATATGGATACTGGTTTAAAGTTTTCCACTATCAGTGATACTACCAACTTAAGATTACATATTACCTGTTTCGAAAATATAAACTTTACTCAATCCAATACTTTTGCCTCTCCGCTAGGTTTTGATAATGTCAATCTGCCTCACAAAAGTCACACATTTCATCCAATAATTTAAATATTCTACATGTGAAATTTATCCATTTAGGTAGACTGCAGTATTTCGTGTGGATCTTATGTCAATGGAGAACTAAGTGATATTCTGCACGAGTTTAGCATGAGAGTTCCTCTAGATTATAAGCACCGATCAACATAATTTACCTTCCATCACGAAACTCTCTGCTGACTCGTGTTAGTCGCCTTGAAGTATCATAATTCAAAGTAGATTCTTGCTTTGTTGCAGAATAATTAGCATATTTCTCTTTTAGCCCAATTTGATCAGCTGATGGCTCCAAATTTAGGTATTTCTGAGTAAAAGAAATATTCCTAAGGTAACTATCCCTTCGTAGAGAATGAATCACCACCAAGCTTCCCTTCTTGGATAATACCATAGATGGTGTAGGTCTATATGTGGTATATAATCTATTCTGCATGGTTTGTTTGACGAGAACTGTGTAACCTTATGCTATCTCTATAGGCCTAGCTTCTCTTGTTCTATCTTCTTAAGCCTTCTCCTTCATTTTGTTCTCTAAATCCCTGTCTTGGACCTCTGTGTTTGTTAGTTTAGAAAATTATATCCTTGGGATCTCGTCTCTTATTTCTCAGTGTAACATCAATGAAGCTGGTGTTACCCCTGTAACAAAGTGGTAGGTGGTTCGGTAGTGAACAATTATGACTTAACTTTTCCTTAAGAGTCTTTCCTGTACCATCGGATATCCTTATTATTTTCATGATTGATTGGTTTGGTCATTCAACTTCACCATTGGCCTGGGCTAACTTTGGTGTAACAAGACTGAGTATTTTGTTATTTTCTGAGCAAAATTCCCGGATTTTCCCACGTATAAAATGTCTTCCATTGTCCACTTTTATTCATTCTGGTAATTCAAAGTGGTAGAATATGTCCTTAAAAACATCTATTTTTTTCCCCTCAATGCAATCTTCTTCATAAAAACACTTTAATAATATCTGCTGTAGTAATCAATCGCCTCAAACATATTTTTTTCATTCTTCAATGGACCAATAAAAGCAACAGCAATTTCTTTCTATGGTCTCTTTCGTAGCTCTGTTTGAGAAAAAGGGTTTTCCCTTTCCCCTGTTCCAAACAGCTGACATCCATGACACTGTTTGCAGAATTTTTCCACTGGTTTATTTTGTTATTCCACTATACCTTTGTTGTGCGGTCTTTACTTAGTTTTTACAATACCTGCGTGTCCTTCATGAGCTAAACTTAGTACATGAACCTTTAAGGTCAGTGGTATTTGTATACATGTACCCCTTAATATTTGATTAACAATAACACACAGTTCAGTCTTGATTAATTCGTAGAGTATTTACTTAATGTTTCATTCATCTGAAAGTATGCAAATTAACAGTGTATTAACATCGGGATCTTTTAATGATTCTTCTCGTATTTCTTCAAGACTGATAGCCTGTAGAGCTGCTTGCACCACGACTCATATAACATGCAAGTCTCCATGGTCAAATGATATCTCTAGTTTATCCTTGTTTGGTAATATTGATAATGTGTCTGCGATGTTGCTCTTTCCTGAAATATATTTTATTGAATAATTGTAGCCTTGAAGCCTCATCACCCACCTCTCAACTCTTGGACATGACTTAGACCTAGGTGAGAAAGACAACTTCAGTGGTTTATGATCTGTGATTCATTTCACCTCTCCACCATATATATAATAATGAGCTCGCTCACATGCCTATACAAGTCCTAACGACTCTTTTTCAATTTGACTGTATTTTCTCCCAACACAGCTAAAGGAATGACTCGCCAATTCTATTATAGTCCGAGTTCCCCCTTGTTGTGAAGAAAAATGGCCTCAAGCCGTTATGGGCTGGCATCGGCCATAGTGGAGGTCTTACACCCGGGTTGAAAAAATCCTAGTATTTTCTGTTTTGTCAGCTCTAATTTCCAATTTTTTAATGCCTTTTCTTGTTCTAAAGTCCACTGAAATATATTGGCTTTCCATTGCAATTTCCTTTGTGGTTCACACTTGGTAGCAAAATTTGGTATACATATCGCACAATATCATACTAGGCCTAGGAAGCTTCTAAGTTATTCCCTCCAAGTCTCCACTGATCCAATCTTGCTTGTTAACGGTTGCACACCCCTTCTAGATAGTCTATGGCCTCTAAACTCAACTTCTGGTTGATACCAAAACCCATTTTCTTTATTGAGTGAAATTTCCATTTCTTCTAATACTGACATTACTCTGTTTAGCTGGTGATAACTGAACGGGATTTTTCTTGTCATTTACTTGTACTATTGACTCGTCAATATACAATTTAACTCCTTCACAAGATTCAAGTACATTCAACTCTCGATTCTACGACCATTCACGGTTCCCCAGAAAAGGGTCGTTATTTCAAAGGGGTCGTTATTGGAATTTTAACCGATTTTGTTTCATCCCCGATACTCATACGCAAAAATTGCATTTTTTTAAAAACCAGATGAAAAAATACCTACCTATTTCTTAAAGAAGTCCATTATGGAGGCCTGCTTCTTCTTAGCGCCAGTTTGCTCAACGAAGTCTCTCACATTATAGAACTGGCACCACAGCTCTTCGCTAGCTCCCTGGCGCTTAAGTGCTCTTGAGTGGGGATGTCTTCAGGCTTTCCTTCCATTTCTTCCTCCCCCTCTTCATCGCTGGACATCTTATGCTCCCCGATTATATCGGCGTGGTCGAGGGTGCCCAAAACTGTGATGTCTTCGTCTGCTGCTATGTACTCCTCATACGTGCAGTCTGGGGCTAATATCCGCCATGTTTCCTCGTCGCACGGCTGAGTGAAAGTCAGGGGGGCATACGAAGGTGCTGTTGATGAGCCAGGCTGCGGTTCCGTGTAGGGGCTTGGCTGAGAATTGGAGTCCACTAGCGGTGGGTCGTCTGGGTCTTCGGCGCTGGCAGCGGTGGGTAGCACATATACGGCAGTCCCTTCGTTGACTGGTAGGACAAAGAGGGCGTGTCGGAAGCAATTGGCGATTACCACCGGTCTCACGGCCCTCCAGCTGACGACGATTCCCTCCATGGCCCTGAATACGTCCCACTTTTTGACGTCCTTGCCCATGTCGAGATTCCACACCATACTCCAAACAAGCATCTCGCAGAACTTCACCTTCACTTGCTGGATTATCCCCCAGTCCAGGGGTTTAAGCATTCTGGTGGTGTTCTTTGGTAGAAACACCAGCTTGATGTTCCTGAGTTTGTCGAGAGCAGGATGTGCGGGGCAATTGTCGACGAAGACCACGACTTTTCTATTTGCGCCGTCCATCTTCGAATCGAAACCTTGAAGCCACCCCGTGAACACTCCCGAGGTCATCCATGCCTTCTTATTAAAACCATAGTCACAAGGCAGGATGTTGCCCTTGAAACCCCGGGGTTTCTTGAACTTACCGATCACTAGGGGGCTTCATATTATCGCTGCCATCCATGCTGAGCACAGAAGGATGGTGAGGCACTCCTTGCTCCTCTTTGCACCCTTGCTCTTATTCTCTTTCACAGCAAGAGTGTGATCTGGCATGAGGTTGTAGAACATCCCCAGCTTGTCAGCGTTGTATACATCTTGAGGCTGATAGCGCCTAAGGATGTTTCGGAGCAAGGGCATCCACTCCCTCACCGGTTTTGGGTTGACCGATGTGCTCTCACCGACGAACTTGTGTCTGGATATGCTGTGATGCACTTTTAAACGCTCTAGCCACCCACTTGAACACCAAGTTTTCTATACCCAACCTCAGGGAAAATTCATCGGCCTTTCTCTGCATCATCGGTCCGTTTATAGGCACGTTTTACGCTCAATGTTGGCTGAACCACTCCAGCATATCTTGCTCCAGATTCACGTGCGTCGCACCCTTCAAATTTTTGGCCTTTACATTGTGGCCTTTCTTCTGCACTGCATTCACTATTTCTTCTCTCATTTTGAGAATCGTTAAAAGTGTCGACTTCGGGATGCCATGCCACCGTGCAATCTCCGTCTTTGTAATCTACTTCTCATCCACTTCCTGGTTGATCTCGTACTTCTTCATGAGCGTCAAGAAGGTCCTCTTTCCACTAATTTTGTCAAAATTTTAAGTTCGTATCAAATAAAAAAAATAGCGTAGGTCATCATAAATCGTACCAAAAAGTAACCAAATCGAGAATCTAAATAACAATGGCAACAAGCCTGGTGCGTGATGTAGCGGCAGTCGTGTGCGGGTAAACATTGTCTTGCTGAGGGGGGTGGGTGGGGGGTGGGGGTGGACAGAGTCAAGCGCTATTGGCTGGCATTGATAGGGTGGTATCTATTTTTATATTTGACCTACCCCAGTTACTAGTAATACAGCGCTCACAAAAATAAGCGCAAGTGCAACAAACACATTTTACGGCCGATTTCCTTATAATTTTCGACCTTTTTTTTCATTTTTTTCACGGTTCCCCAAAAAAGGGTCGTTACTTCGAGAGGGACGTTATTCCCGGGGTCGTAGAATCGAGAGTTGACTGTATGGTTTTCTGAAACCCTTCTCGTGCACAATTTAGGATTTAAAAATAGTCTATTATAACTAGTTAGGCTGAGAGGCGTAGTAAGATTAGTTATGTATCTCGAAGTTTCATCCAATTCAAATTGGTGAGAAATAGTTTTTTAAGTCCAATTTTTAAAACACAGTATTACCACATAGACTAGGCGCTATTTCTGTTATTGTAGGTATACATAATCTCAATTTTCCATTTGTTTTTATGCTTCACACAATGGTGATACCCACTTTGATGGTTCATTTACCTTTACTATAGTATCCATCTTCACAAATTATTGTAGTTTCTCCTTGATTCTTGATGTTAAATGTCTTGGTGCTCATCTAGATCCACATGTTAGTAGAATCACGCTCTCGTCTATACCCAGCTAATATTGTGTCCATATATTTTGCCAGCCGTCTCTTTTTAGCACTGGTGGATACTTCTTTCCCACCATTTCTACTAAAACACTTTTAATAACGGTATTCAACGGTTATTTTAATTTCAGTACTCCTAGTTTTCTGGCATCGTTTTTCGCTAGTACCTATTGGTATTCCCTCACCTCTAATATAAAACCAGCTTTACAGTAAATGTTTTTATGAGCCTAGTGCACAGAAAAGGTATACGCCAGACCCATAGCCTCCAGAATAAAATGGCTGTGCTATTTGGAGAGCTTGCGCCCTTCAACACCAGGTACCATCAAGGGGCATTAAAAAAAATCATTTTAAAGATGGTTTCATTAAAGAAAGGACACAAATATCAACTCAGCTGGCTTTCACAAAGCTAGGTTCAGGTATCGACCCAACCCCCTCTTCACACTTTCCTACCTCACTAAGAGCTTACGCAGACCGCCCATTACGATTACAATGATTCTTTTACTATGAATAGGTTTAAAGTGAGTCGTTTAACAACTGCACATTTGGAAGTGATTTTATCACTGCGCATTGACACTAGCGAGCCCCAGTGTTGATGGACTCAACCTGGCTCAAGGAATGCAGCCAAACTTCCTGAGAATTTGGTATATCTTTGTCTGGGCCCTAACGTCAAATTTGTAATAAACTTATCTAACACAGGCAATGGTATAGTGGTACCATACGCATAATATTTATCTTTAGTTGATGTTTCACAGCGACCTATTATTTTCCTCTTTTCAATTATTTTATATGTAATCTAATCTAATATGTTGCATGATGCTCATAAGTTTAGTTTTGACTCTCCAAGATTAACTGTTACTGTACCATCCTCATTATCTTCCCCATTAATCTTGAAGGCATATCGTACTTTTCTTCACTACTTTCAATGTTTTTTAAGTTATGTATTTTACCATTATTTTTCCTTTCTTTACTTCTCCCTCACACTTATTCCTATGTTTAGTTTAACAATACTTGGTATAATGGCCCTTTATGTTGAATTTTTTTCAAGTCCTGTTTCTAGCAGTGCAATCTTCCTGCCAGGCCAAATTACTTGTGGATCCACAACGATAACAAGTTTTTTTTCGTTGCAACATCCGCGACTGATTCCTTCACTTGTGTAAGCGATGAACAACCTTGGTCTTAGCTTGGTGTTTTGATTGTTCTAATGTGCGGGCTATTTGTGAAACTGTCTATAATATCAATTTAGCACATTCCTTTAGTAGAAACCTAGTACTTACGTAATTTAGATGATAAGCATTTGTTTTATCATCTGGGCGATTATCGATAGTGTGTTCTTCAAATTGTCCCAAGTTGCGGTTTACACTTTGTGTTTTAAGTCCTGTTAGATATTCTCTTTACTTTCCCCTACCTCTTGAAACATATTTTTTGGCTTATAACGTTCAAAGATGTAGTTCTTTCAAGCCAAGAAGTGAGCATTAATAAATTACACGCAATCTTCATTATGTAGCTTCATCGTCCAAAGACTTGTTATTTGTCAACCATATAGTTTTAACAGCTTCACCCGCTTGATGAAGAAACTATGCCTTATTTTTCTCGTCTTCTTTTATGTCTCTAGCCACAAAAAATATCTTGAACGAACATAACCATCTTTCCCAACTTTGGGACCCACAGGGTCTGAATATTTTATCAGCCATAATTTAAAAATTTTCCTTTTATAGACAGGTATATAAATCCAAATTAGACACACAATAAAAACATTAAACCGGTTTATTTATCACTATTTAGTTTTGTCCTCGTCATCAGTGTAATATTTGATTGCCATCTTACATCTCTAATACTCACCTCTAAGGACTCCAACTACAGGCCATTGATCTCTATAATATAACGGAATGGACAGATGTGGCTAAAATTTTCGAGCTGTCGTCTCCATACCATTGTGGAACAGAGAAAGAAACTTTCAAGTATTTCTTTCTCTCTTACACCCATACAAGGTAATGTAGCATTTTGACATCGTTCATTAATTTGATGAATATATGAGATACATCAATGTGTGATTAGTTAAATGTGTTAGTAAAAACTTTGAAGAGCATAACAAAGTTCGAAACTGATGAGTTTTTTCTTTAAATAAGTTGATGTAAGCTAATATAAACGATGATTTTTGAAGGAAGCTTGTTTGGAAGGCTTAATCTCGCACCAGAATCCTACCCTATAGTAGTGTTTAGGTAGGATAAAATACCTTCCAGAAGGGAGTTTCTTCTTCAATTCTAAATGGACTGTTTATCCTACCAAAATAATAATATATATAAAAGTATTGTGGTACGAAATAAAGCCTTACAGATTGCGATTCTTACTAAAATGAGGGTTCAGTAGATATATACCGCACTTCCTACAAGCTTATAACCTAAATTATCGTTTGACCGTAAACTTATACACAAAGTATGTCATTCAAACAAATATAATATAGTTTTTAGCTAACTTGTTTCATTATAGTTATCGAACTTTCAACATAATATGGTTTCTGAAAGCAATATGCAAGATATGAGCTGACTTTTAAAAAACATGGTAATTTAAAATTACTTTTACAAGCCTATAACCTAAGTGATTGTTTGAAGGTATGGCAACTACACAAAGTTTGTCATTCAAACAAATGTAATCAAGTTTTAAGATACCTTATTCATTATATTAATCGAACTTTCAATATAATATGGTTTCTGAAACCAATATACAAGCTAATAGCCAACCTAAATATAAGTATAATCTTGCCAACTGTAAACAACATGGATGATAACTACATATTAAATATATTAAAGATTTTATTTGTATTTGTACAGTATTACCTGAAAACTGAATTGTATATCCTTTAATGTAAATGATTCCTCAGGCAAGTGTGGTATAATATTTCACTATTTTCAAATAATAACACTTATATTCATCAGATACATGTTTTCGCATAAGAAATCGTTAAATCTTTCCCCCCACAATGAAGCAGATGATAAACTTGAGCGTCACGCCTTGGTCCTGGGCATTGCGTACGTTTATGTCCATCCAGTATAATATAAAGATCACTGCTACAGGCTAAACACTACAATTAATGTTGTTTGGGGTGATATTTATTGCTAGAGTTGTCAAACCCAATTACGTTTAAAATATTTTTAAGGAGATTCATTATTCCCTTTAAGAAAATAGTCTTACATCTATTTATGTTTAGTTATGTTTATAAGTTGTTTTTAAAAGTATGTATTTTTTTTCCATCTGGCCTATCTAGCACTTTCAATATCCTAATGTGGCCCTCTTCTCAAAAAATTTGGTGACATATGATTTAAATATTGGGGAACTGTTTGATGTTAAAAAAAAATTAGGGACATAGGGGTTACACATTATTTCCAAAATGCAAACACACCAAACTAAATCTAGAGTTCATGGTTATATTGGTAAGAAATTACACCTCAGCCAATTTAAAAAAGTGAAAGTAAGAAATAGTAGTTTTTTTGGTCTTATTATGGTTGGAAAAATAGCTTAGAAAATTCAAACATATTTTTCGTGGCCAACTTTGATAACAGTTCACTATATTACTATGTTATTTTGTAGTAATTGATAATATCTATCAAAATTTCAGCTGCAGGTAACATGACTTGATGTATGAATATATTAAAATGGTTTTAGTAACTTTAGTAACTATTAGATATGGTACTGTTTACCTACTAACAAAATCAGGGTATCGTTTCAACTACTTACCAATTATTTTGGTGAAATGGGCTTTGACTCATCACAGAATAAAAAATCCTACATATCTTTTTTAGAGAATTTGACTTTAGGAAAAACTTTCAAATGTCTTTATGAATACCGCACTTTAAAGTTTTATTTGTTATCAAAAATGAATGTCAAGATGTAGCTTAATGTATGATATAAATTTTCAATTCTTAGCTAGGTATTTAATTATTATTACATTTAGAAAACGATTGTGATTAATTCCATAAATAAAATCACTCCCAACTTAAAGCTTTAGATTCAAGCCTCACCTTCAACATAAATGATTAGTAATTCAATCTGTGGTGATCCAGGCGCCTTATAATATATTAATCATTTTGGTCTATCATATACCACTGATCATAACGAATGTGCCAATAGTGTACAATACAAGATCCAGTCAAGCTCTTTAATCTACAATATTTAATGTTCATTTGTCTATTAGTATGATGCAATATCAACGATTTGGAGGTAAGTTATTGAGTTATAAATCTATTTTATTGGCTGTACTGTTAATTGTACATTCTATTACAGTGGTCAAGTCATTATACCAAATGTGGGCATCACATTTTATATAACATACTAATTTGTGCCTGTTTAGTGAGTTTGGGTCTAGCATATATATTGATTTAGGTTCTATCAGTTGATTCAAGTTGCTTGTAGCTTTTATAAACTTAAATTACCTAACTATCTTCCCTTCCTAATAAATATAATGTGATTATCTCAACACCTATTTAACTACTTTATTTTTATTTGAATGTATCTTAAGAAAAAATGATAATTTTTTTTTAAAGTTCACTCTGCTAAATTATTATATATTGCCAAGCCTTTGTACTTATTGTCTGTACTATATGAGAGCTAATATTTCAATCTAATTAATGTTTATATTGATTATTTTCTGACCAAAAATTTCTAGCTTGTTGGGGTTTGGTAAAATGGAACATCATTAATTTATCACTATCAAATTATGCAATATTATAATTTTTTTCACAGTGTTTCACTACCCATTAAGGTCCCTCCCCACCCCCTCCTACCCATACAATGCTTATAGGCCTATATTTATATGAACTACTCTAGTGTGGTATAGATAAAAAAGGGAAGTTAAGGAGGAATTTACTTTACCTGCATTTTCATGGAGGAAAGGTAGGAGGAAAATCCCTCAGCACATAGCTACAAGCTGTATTTGAAACCTGATTTCTCATCGCCAAAATATACAGACTAAATTAGCTTAACACTTAAACCAGCTCCCACCAATGAAGGTAATATTGTTATAACGGCAGTTTTGGCTCCATAATAAGGTGCACGTTTTTAGTATTAATTTTTGTAAGTTTTTAGTATTTCCCAGGGGCACAGCATAAAGTTTGATTATGAAACTAAATCTCCCCAAACCTTCTATTAGAAGGTTAAGAAAAATAAATACCAAAGGTTTATATTCTATTGTAGGTTTAAAATCTTGCGTAGAGAAAATATTAATTATCTCTCTTCCTCTAATGAGACTCGCCTCACTTTCTAACAAATATATTTTTTTCTGGTTGTCATCACATTTTTAATATTCCCACCCCTCTATCTCTACTCAAGGAGTACCGTAATGCTATTAACCTCGAGACGAAGCTAATCTTGACATTTGTCATTGTTGTCAAATTGTATTTGTGATTAGATTAGGAGCTATAATTTAAATAAATCGGTATTACTTGTAATATTATGCATATAAACAGAGAATTATATTGTAAACAATACTAAACTAAAGATCTTCACTTTTAAATGCCAGTGTATTAAATTTATTTGCAATATTTTGTGAATAGTTTTGACTATTTTTTTTATAATTGGAAACTTTGTGATTTTAACTCTTGTCAAGGGGTGTAGCATGAACAGGGCTTTGGGAAATTCTGGTGAATAATGGTGGGGGTGGAGCGATGTTAGTACTTGACAAAAGATCTCTACTAAAGATAATCAGCGTGTAAATGTCTTCTACCAACTTAAAAAGTTTACCCACATAGGCCTTCAGTAAGAACTATTTCATGCACAAATAAAATAATTAATGGTTATAGGTGAATTAATAACTAGAAATAATAATTTTTAAATGTTAGTATTTTCATGAGAAATCTTGTAGCTTTCCCATTTGGGCACTTTGGCCCTTTCTAAAATGATTGTTATTTATTTTTAACTTTAACTTTGACTCTATAGACAATGTTTTGTTTGATGTGTGTGGTCAAATTATTTAAAAGATATTTAATTAATATTTTAGTTTTAAAATGTAAGGCAGTTGTATTAATTGTTTAGTGTTTAGTTAATCATTTATTAACATAATATTAATAAATTGTCACCTAGAGCTAATACAAGATATAATTAAGAAGTATATGATTGTGACTATCATTTCAGTCTCCCCTTATTCATAATGTTAGCTACGCCCCTGGTATTTCCTTAAAATCTTTTCACTGTGTAAAGAGTGAGTTTTCAATTAGTTAAATTTGTAAAAGTTTTTGTTTTATGTACATATAAATATAGATTTTTTTTCATTACAATATTTACACAAAAGCATTATTAGTTTGTTGCTTTATTATTATTACTATTACTAATTATTATTATTGTTATTATTATTATTTTATTCTGCAAGTAAGGCTATTATAATAAGGTTTAATTAATTTAACTAAAGCAGAGAATTTGTGAAGATCAGTTCAAAAATACTTCAAGTTTTTTAAGTGCTTCTAGTTTCTCATTTTCACAGAATTACATAGAGGTGGCTTAACTTTTATTTCAAATTAGAAATTGGATTAACGAGATTTTTTTTCATTTCTCACTCTTCCTTGATCTAAGTAAATGTGTGTCTCTTGGCTTTATGAGGAAAATATATTATATGATGAGAGGGACAATTTAACCATAAATTTTTGCATGCAGCTACTAAAGGTCATAGAAGTAATTTTATCAATGTTAATTATTCCTAGCTATATGACTATTATAACTATAAAAATTGTCCATAGCAATATTAAATTTATTTCATACAATACCTTATTTGACAGTATATTTTACTAAGCTTTGATAAGGTAAGGTCTAATTGGCCTATGATATGCTGTGGGGTAGCTTTGTTTATTTTATATTGTCACACACTAGAAATGAGTGATAACGAATTAATTTACTATTTATGAGGTGACATTATATGTTAAAAGATAAATTGACAACATTTAATGTAAACTTGTGCAATATTTTAATGTTCACAAAAAAAAAAAAACTATTCAAGTGCAATGGAAACCCCTGTTTAGTCCAAGTACTATACAGGCTTCACTGGATATTAAAACAAAGGTTTAACTGCTGAAACACTACAGATCATTTCAAACATACATTATAGCCTAATGTCAAACTGTCCTGGAAGGAAAAGTGAAGAAAATCTAAATTTTCCTTTCATCACAATCATATTAAAAAATTGTATTCCTTGAGTTTCATTGGAAAGTGAACAAAGAAAGTAGGCTTAATTCGAATTTAGAATTAAGATTTTTACTTGATACGACAAATTCCTGATTGCAGGTACATTAAACTTAGTATTTTACATGGAAAATATACAAGATGAAAGTGGAGTAACAATTATAGATACAAAATGTACAGTATTTTAACAATAAGTCAATCAGTCTTATATACTATTTTAATAACACTATATTAACTCACTGGAATGGTAAGTGGCACATGGGTAGGCTCAGATTTTGATAACTGAAATGAATATTTTTTTCTAAAAGATCAACCTTGTACATTTTCTTTATAATGTTTAATGAGCACTGTTTGATTTCTTTTTGAAGTTTTATTTTCTTTTTCTTTGATAGACCAATATTTTCAAGGATTGAATTATATGTGGTTTATATTCAGATTATGTTAGAAGTACTTATTAGGTTTGTATATACTAATAGAGGTTTAAAAATGGTTTCAATAATTTCATTTGGTAGTTATTAACATTACTTTTATACCAGGAAATATTCTGTCTAATATTCAGTTCCACAGTTGATATTTGATAATATTATATTAAATAAAATTGTTTCAAGACAATACAAATTAATTTCATGAACAATTTTTCAATTCTATGTGTTAAAATTATATACTGTTTTGATCAAATTGCCATCAAACTGAACATGATTAAGGTTGCAGTCATATATATATATATATATTATATCACTGTTCTGATTTATTTAATTAAAATGCAACAAAGAGATTCATTTCAATAAAAATTTAAAAAATTATAATTTTGCCCAAATGTTTTCTACTGAGTGTGTTTATTTCTTAACAAATCATGTATACATTTATATATTCATTAATGTCAACTTTCTATTTCAGGTAGGTATATTATTTTGAAAGATTTTTTTTTTTTTCAATAAATATATTTTGAGCTATAAAATTTTCTTGACCATTCCATGGTGCATGATTTATAATTGGTTTTATAAATATGTGAAAAACGTATTTAAGACTACACTATGATTAGTTGATAGATTGTTTATTTATGAATTGTTCAACATTTTGGGCTTAAATCAATGTTTATCATTCAGATATATTTGCACCTCACTATCACAGCCATTGAAACAAATATTGCAGATTATGTTAGTAAATTATATCTCTAAAATTTTAATAAAATTAATGTTTAGCACTGCAAATTTATTTTATGATCTAGACCCCTCAAAACAAAATGAGAACATTTTCATTTCATCATTTCTAGTTTTTCTTAAATCTTCTTAGAACCAAATTTAGTAATTTATTATATATTTATCTTGCATAGTAGTAAATATATTTTTTATGAAAACCATGTTGTGCCGCTTGCTATTTATTTAACTATTTACTTTCCTTCTATGTTAGAAATATAATCATAGTAGTATTCAATAAATACAATTTTTGATTGTTATATTGTATCATAAAATATTAAGCAGCAAAAAATACTTTCCAATATTATTTTACTAGTATGTGCATAATTATATATAATCCAACTGTCAGTAAAATTGGGATAAGATTTACAAAAGCATTCTTTTTCACTTCATTCGACGATAAACCTGTTTACGGAAGTTAAAACCCAAACACTAATACTCAAAGTTTAATTTGATGATAATGAATTTAAGAGTTTAACTTTTATTATAGTTCATAATGATATATTTCTCTCTAGGTTATGTGTGATATGTTTCTAAACACTAGTATCAGTCTAAATTATATAGAACATATTTCCTTAGGTTGTATTCCTAAAGTCAGTACGAAGTTAAAAAATAAGTGGTAGAAATAATAATTGTGAACGTTTAAATTAATTCTGTTCTCAAAAAACACTAGAATTCAAAGGGTGTTTTTAATTTGACTATAAATTAAATAGTTGTACCTTTTAATAACTGTGCTAAGGAGTAATGTATTATAATCTTGGATAAAAAATGAGCAAACAAAATTATCTTCTATGATATTGGTATTATGTTTACTTCTGGAAAATGAAAAATATTTATACTTTTTCTTTCCCTTATTCAATTCATCTTAAAACACATGTAACATTCACCATCTTTATTAATCGAATTATAAGCATTTCTTCTATTTTTGTTTCATTTAACTTGTTTGTTGGTTGTACGCTTTACTTAGTTAACCGTTGTCTTTTTTATGCAAATAACACAAGTGGAGGTTTTTTAATTAATACAAGAGATGTTGCCTACAATTATTTAAAGTAAGGCAGATGAAATTGTGAACGTCTACAAATTGCATTACACTAAAGAACCGTTTATCTTGAGTTTTTATTCTCAGAGTAGTTTTAATAGAAGATAATATTTATGAAAATATATGTATGTATTGTTGAAAATCTGGAGTTTAAATTTGATTAAATTTCATTTATTCTCTTTCTCATACATAAACAGGATAATTTTAAGGTTGTAAACCACTATGAAATGGTTTGATGAAATAACCACATCCTTGATTAAATACAGATAAATTTAATATTAGAAATCTTAAAAGGTCACAATGATATGAATATAAATATGTACAATTTGTTATTAAGCAATATTTTGAATGCGAAATGGAAAAAAAAAAAGATTTATATTTCTGCAATGATTTGGGCACTTTTTAATGTGCAAACTACACTTTTTTTTTACATAAATAAATATGTATATTTATTTATTTATTTACTGATTACTTTGGAAACATCAAAGTAAATCATTATGAGTGTCTTTAAATATTCAACTGTTCTGTTCTTCTTATTCAACTACTGAACATTTTTTTATCAATAATACACCTTTTTTGTGTTCCGACCTTGTGATTAATTGTTCTTCTTTGACACTCACTAAATCGATCACAAATGCACTATTTTTCATTGTTTTTGAAAAATTCAAAACTGTTAAAATTCCTATGTTGATCTTCAGCTTGAAGGACTCGTTCACTCAACCAAACTTTTTATGTCCAATACTGGTCAATAGGGGCACATATTCTCTTCAAGTGGTATTGTTTGTGATCACATGTATGTTTAGAGGAATGGAAGATATAACTTCATTTAATTTATAATTCATGGGGATATTGAGTAACTTTTTAAAGTATGGTATTTTTAAATTTAAAGTAAAAAATTTACATATTAAGCTATAATAGACAAACAAAACATAATATTTTTAATACATGTATGGAAAAGTTTTCAAAGAAATAATGTCTAAATATTTACATATCAATACTAAGGTAAAAAAACAAACAAAACATAACAGTAAACAGCACATAAAAAATTCCAATAAAATGGACACAATAATTATATATCATTATTAAATATAATAAAATAATAGCTTTGTTAAACAGGAGTATTCAAATATCATCTGTAATTTGAAACAAACTGTTTATGTTGAGATGAAAATATTAAATGAATTGATAATGGCTAGGTATTTGTAACAACAGTTTAACATCCTATAAATAATAATTGTTTTTAATGTTTTTTTAAAAAGGTGTTAATACTCAAATCTATACTAACAAACACACACACAAAAAATCCCTTATGTTTGAAATTAGAATAATTTGTTTCAACATATTCTCTAACAGATGACATTAGAACCCCAAGAGCTTGTGTATCATGTAAAGTGATTGTTTATCTAATATTGTTTAATACACAGTTCATTTAATATTATTCTTAACATTCCATACTATTCTTATACTCTATGGAGTTCCAAGAATTATTTGTAAACATACGGAAAAAAAATCTCAATAATTTTGTAATTATTTTTATTAATCCATACATAATCAAGAATTACAATTAAACAGCTACATTTCCCTCAAAATAAGATTATTTTTTGCAGGATTTCGTGAAAAATAATATTCAAAAACTTTCCCTAGCTAATAGTTTTATGAGAGTATATAATGCATGCCTGGATTCACTTCTTTACTCAACACAAGAACTCTCTGTTTACCTCAAATTGTAGCAAGCTCACATTGCATATTTCCACCATGATATAGCTTATAAGGAAGGGTCATTGTGCAACCAATCAAGTTAGAAGTCTTGCCTTGATAGATTATGCAATGACCCTTTTCTTTGGGATGTGTGCAACCTTATCAGGTAGTAAAATGCGGTGATAGTAAAAAACAAAATATATATCCTATGAGCTACACCAAGATGGAAGCTAGCAATTTTAGCTTGCTACCTTTTAGGGCTATTTTAAATAGACTATTTAACTTTGTAAAAGGCAAGGGTTAAAATAAATTTGTTATAATATATTTTATGTTAAATTATGTCAAAAGTTTAAAAAATAAAATGTATAGTATTTTAACTTGCCTGTCAATTTATTGACCAATAAAACATTTCGGTTTATCTCTAATAACTTTGGCTATACTCATGTTGTAGGTTTCATGGTCGATGTTTGAGCTAAAACACTACTCTGGCTTAGGCCACACTAATTAAACTGCTGGTGTAATCTTTGTAAAAGTAGTAGTAATACTTCCATGATATAAGTTTTTTCAATTTAGATACTATTCATACATTAAATATTCACCAAAATATTATAGTTAAATATTGCACTTGTCAAAATATTCAACCTGCTAAACTTTTGGAAAGCTGTGACCAATCTAACAAAATTATTAATTTTACAATATTTTAAATAAAAATTAAAACAAGCGCTTCAATATTAATCTGTGAAATAGGTACATATTGATATTTCATAGATTTTTTGCTTTATATTACACTTTGCAGTGCTAAAAAATATATATTTGTTTCAAAACAGCACGCTGCCGTTAATACTTTTCAATCTGAAGCATAATATAAGTAGCTTATATACACAATTTAATTTTCTAATTTTTTTTAAATAGCTATGCAAAAACCTTAAATAAACTGCCAGTGTTTAAATTAATAAAAGGAAATGCAAGATAATATATTTGTTTATTTAGTTTTAAATAATTGAGTATTAATAATAATTTAAGAACATCATGGCCATATAAAGTGCGAAAGATTTATGTTTTCATGTTAATACATCTTTTTAAACTGATCTACGTATAATGATGTTCTAAAAAAATACTTGTAAAATATATATATGTATGTATATGTATGTATATAATTCTTTTCGCAGCCCTGCTTTGAAGTGTTTAAAAATATGGACCCGGGAAACAAGAATATTAAAACATTTTGGAATTTTCAAAGTAAAATAATATAGAAAGATTTGTTTTTCTTTTCAGTTACAAAAACATTTCTTGATGATAATTGAAGTATTCTTTATCATAAAATATGCTTAAATTGTAGACTAATTTTGATTCAAGAAAGTAAAATTATATCTTCTTTTTCCTGGTGACCTTATTCATTTCTGTATTCTACTTCAATACTCAGTCGATTTTGTCTAATTTTGGGATATGCAAAGGCAACGCTATAGTTTATGTGTAAATATGTATCAACATATTTAACTCAAAAACTAGTCTATTAAAAAGTTTCTAAAAAAGTTTTTTATCTTGATTTCCAAATCAGCTTGCTCATTAAAAAATTATAATAGGATTTGAGTAATGAAATAGCACAGGGACATAACTAAACAATATTTAAATACTTAATTTTCTTCTAATATCTGAAGCTTGTTAAAGGAAAATTCAAAAAAATATTCCTTGAATATAGCAATCATACTTATGTCTCATTTATAATTAATAATAGTGAATAATTACTTTGAAGGTATATTTAGTCATTTAATATTGCAAATTCTGAATTGATAAGAGCTACATTTAAGGATTTATCAAAGAAGCTTTATTTTACGTATTGCATTTTCATGCAAATTCAATGGTCATCAAATGACTATTCTTTAAAAAATTAATTTAACAGTGTCTCCATTTCCACTTTTCCAATTAAATAATTATATAAAAGAAACGCCTTGACCCCTCATATCAAGGAAAATATGTTTTGCCTTTCCATATCCATGATACACTGGTAGTATCGACTAGAATGAGTTGTTGTAAAAGACTAGCAGATATATATATATTATAACTAAATATGAGAGAAGTTCAGATTTACTTTTATTTGTGACCCCTATGCTTGTGTTTAAAAAAAACTTTCAAAAGTAAAGATAGCATTTCTGCTTATTTAAGACAAATTTTGTTTAGCAGTTTGATGATAATAAAAAATGTATTGATACAGTTTGTCAATTGTTGATTGTTCATATTAAGTTATATACATTATAAATATAATTTATACTATATATTATAAACATAATGTATATTATATAGTATAAATATAACATGTATATTCATAATATATATAGTATTTCTATTATAAATATAATATATATGTTAATATACATATATATTATAAATATAATATATATGTATATAGGTGTGTGTGTAACAACAATAATTAATATATAATTATGACTAAGAATGTAAACATATTAAAATTTGGAGAAAATAAATTTTAAAACAACTAGAAACAAATACATTCTTTAAATTCATTTGCAAAATTTTATAACTAAACCAAGAAATATAACCATGTGCACGAATGCATATTAGATACAATATTAAAATTTATTGTTTATTATAACCAATTTTAATCACAAGTAATAAAACATGTGCTCCAAAATGTTAAATAATGTATGGAATCACTTGGTTTTGTATTTACATGATATTTTTCTATTTACATGATATCTTTTGTCAACTCAATAGTTATCAATGTATGTACATATACACATACATTTACAAAGTGGAAATTATGTAATTAATTAATTTAACAACTTTCATCACAAATTGAAGATGTGTTCAAAACCCTTAACTTACCATTAGAATCTTATAATACTTAAATATTGGAGACAGTGTGATTTTTATAGACTCATGTACACATATCATAGGTCTTCAATCTTCAAGTTAAACTCACACTAACGAAAATGGCATTTATACAAGCAAATTATTTTGATAATATCTTTAATTTTCACTAATACTTGTAAGCTCTTTATCACATTTAACATTTGCTTTGCAAATTGCCAAGTATAATTATATTTGGCTAGAAGTAATAATTAATTATGAATTAACAGTCTTGCAATCAACCAATATGAATCTAACTATATCCATAAGACTCAATTTAATTTATAGAAAATAATAATAGAAATTTTAAAATTAATCAATCATCACCTAGAAGGTATGTTTTAAATTTATTCAGGTTTGTCTTTTATTCTTAACTGTTTCGAAAATATATTGAAACAGTTAATACAATTTAGTCTTATTATAAAATTCTTGGTAGCACTTTTCTTTCAAGGAAAACTTTCTAAAATTTAAAGGTACTTTCCCCTCTTTTGAAACCTATTTTAATTTTATGAGATTCATAAAAACAGCCATAAGTATTTTTAAATAAGTAAAAATGTAGATAACATTAATTTCCTTTCAATATTCCCACCCATCATCCTGCTCTTCAGATTTGATCCTTTTTGGTAGTTTTTCTAATATATCACCTCCTTATTTTTTCTCTTTTGTCTAAAGAAATATCCCATTCAATCTTTTCATCTCTCCTTTCTTCATCCGAAGAGCCTCTTGGGTCTTCCTGATGTTTGATAGGTTTAGAGTGTCTTTCATCAACAGTAGTTTCAACTTCCCCTTCAACATAATTTTCGTTTTCGTTTTCCTCCAGCTCTGTTTGCACTTCAATAGGTGAAATGGGTTCCGATTTCGCACTTCTATGTTCTTCCTCAACCTCTGTTTCCTCTGAAGCTCTGCTTAGCTGCATTCTTTCTCCAGAATCTACATTAGTGTGTCTGTTTTCAACATCTGACAATGCTTCACTGCATTGATCTTCATCCTCATATCTGTCTAAGACAGGTGTTGGTTCAACTCTAACAGTTTCTTGATCTTTATCCATTTTCATTCCATAGTCATCTGTTTGCATAACACATACACCATTTATGATCACTTCCTTTTCTCCTCCCTTATCTTTGATTTCATCTCCCCTAATTGAAGACTCTTGCCACTCTGGATTGACCCATTGTGGAGCTGCGGGCTTTCGCCTAGAGGACCTTCCTCCACTTCCAAATACAGGAGGCATGACTGATGCAGATTCTTTTTTTATTGTATTTTCCCTTAAACTTGATGAAGATAAATTAGAATCCTCACTGCCTATATTACTTTCCACATCTTCATCATCTTCAAAATCTGGTTCCCGTTTTAGCCCCCCCATACTTAGATCTAACCCATTGTATTGTTCTTTGGTTACATTTACAACATTATTTATTGCTCCAGCCAGGTCACAGTCAGCTGAAGGCAATAGTCCACGTCCAATTAAAGCTGCCAAGTTATTATTAGACGTGAAATAAGGTGGATAAGGAAGTGGCACTGATCCTAAGCCCATTCTTTCTTTCTGAATTTCTAGTAACCTTTGATTAAGAAGAAGTCTAAATTGAACAGGATCAAACGAACCTTGACTTGATGAGGAATCACGATTTATAGGTTGAACTCCTGCATTCTCTGGAGACATACCATGTGGAATCTGTTGTTTGAGACGCATTCTATGATTATGGAACCAGTTTGTAATTGTTCGAGATGACAATGCAAGCTCATTTCCAAGAAACTCAATCGTTTGGACACTAGGGTAAGAATCTAGGGCAAATGCCAATCTGAGAGCTTCTTTTTGTTCTTCTGAAAAGAGTACTCTCTGTTTTTTAGCAGAGGGTGGTCCAGGTCCAGGACTCGGACTGTGGTAAAACTCTGAAGTATCATTGGAAGACGTGTCACTGCTGTTGTCTGCTCCACCACCCCCATGGTGGCCTTGTCCACTGCTGCGTCGTCGCTTATTGGCCTCTCGACGTTCATTCTTCAGGGCTTGAAGTCTATCAATGTTGTGTGCATCACTTAGCCACAACTGCATACGAATGAATGGTTCTCGCCCCTTGATACTCAGCATATGCCATGGTTTTGGTTTTGACAACAACTCACTCACAGAGCCTTGAGACAAACCAAGCACCGCCTCACCAAATATCTAAAACAAAGTGATATTCTCAAAGTAATGAACATATTCCACTTAAAATATTTTACTCATTGTAATAGTTGTTAACGTAATCTTAAACTGTTAATAATATCATTGTTTTATACTACATTTATTCTATATCTAACAAATTTATTTGAAATCAACACTTTAATGAAATAAATCAATATTATTATGGCACTGAAAGGCTAGTAACTTTTCTAATATTATGTAATATCTGTTTTTATTTCAATATTTCAAGCTTACCGTGCTTGATTCTGCAATGGTATAACCTCTAAGATACACAAGTGTAGTTGATCCAGGCATCTTTTTGGGTAAACGGATTGTATTTTATAAGCTACACCATAAATTGAACATGGTAAGGATGATTCCTTTCATGGTAAAATTAGTGTATCCTATAAGCTGCACCATATTGAAACAAGGTAAGCATGATTCCTTTCATGAAGGGTAGCAACATTATCTTGTTTGAGTTCCCTATAATTTAATTTTTAAAATAGGCCATAGTGTATTCAGTTATGTTTTGTTACCTTTCAATAAAATGTGTTCGTTTTCTGTCTTTTTATCTTATTTTATAGTAATTAGTATTTTATTAATTTTACTAATAGTATGCAAATCATTGTTTGAAAGGCCGTAGCCAGCCAATAATTTCAAGGGGGGTTTGGTGGGTATATCCCCCAATTGCCGGAAGCTAGAAAAAATTCTAAAGGATAAACATTTCTAGAAGATATCTGAAGTGTTTTTTTATGGCAACATTACCCCCTAACTGCCGAAGGCTAAGACAATTTCTAAGTATTAAACACCTCTAGAAGCTCTATGAAGTGCTTTTTAGGTTAACACAGCCCCCTAATTTGTACTTTTATCTTAATTTTGATATTGTTTGAACCATAAACAAAGCCATATGTATTTTGTTCATAGAATTTCGGAGGGGGTTTGAACCCCCAAAACCCTCCCCTGGCTACGGCCTTGATTGTTTGTATTATTTAATCAGAGGTATTTAAATTTTTAAATATATATATATATTTAAATTTTTAAATATATATATATATATATGTTTATATACATTAGATGGGTCATTTCGAATGTTACATAAATATGAAAACAATATTAATCAAATGGCATTAGAGGGATTTTTATGTTTAATTGAAATTTGGAACCGAAAACTGAAATAAGAAAGTTAACACTAAAACTGGCAAAATTTAGGAACCAATCTATCATTATATATTTCAAACAGCAGTTGTTTTTTTAAACACCTCGTCTTACTACTTGTTCAGGCTAAATGCATAGCACTTACAATTAAATTCCAAGTAAGCCTACATTTAAAGTACTTTAACTTTTACAGTTTTAATTTTTCTTATTACAAACGGGAAATTACTAATTCAAATATGAAAACATAAAAACATTAAGCTAAATAAATAATTTCAACCAAATTTATAAATCACAAACGTGTCCCCCAGAGGAACCTACTAATCATATTTTATATTTGGAAGATACTTTTAATAGTGAGACAATATTTTGATCTTTGACTCTTGTTCATAGCCAATTTCAGAAAACAAACCTAATATAAATTAGCAAATAAAAATATTTTACATATTTGAATGGTGCACAAAGATGATGTCTTATATGCAAATAGTTTCAAGATCTAATTCTGAGCAAATTAAAAAATATATATGTAAGTTATTAACTGTGGTAAGAGGTTCAATACTATTAGCTGGTTACTGTACTATAAATCTTAAATTTTTCAACCTTTATTTTATAAAGGATTTAATGATAACTATAGACTAATTAAAAAAACTTAAAATGAAATTATTGATAGTCAAGTATAATAATTAATGTCATTATCAACACTACAAATTCCTTTAAATTTTCTCTCATTAATGAACTAAAATAAACAGTGTTTTTGGTCGAAGCTGGAGGTGGAGATGGATTAGTTTAAGATTTTGTACACATTGGGTGATAACTGGGAATATAATTATTTCCCTTAACCTATACACTTTCAATCGACATTTTAAAATACAATATTAGGAGAAACTAGCACAGATAAACTTTATATACTAGTATGTTTACTCCAGAATTTCGCCAGCCTCTCCCCTCTCCATGTTAAAGGAAAACCAATTACAAAGAATACTAAGGATTAGTGTCGATAACATATTTTTAAAATTTTTTTGCTGTTGCCTCTGGGTTTTCACTCTTTTTGAACTTATAGGACAAGTTTGGGTCCTAACATGTTTCACTAAGGAGTGATTATGCACAGTGATTTATTTCTCATCCTTTAATCAGGAAAATATTGGTAGCCTTAAAATTCACCTTCCTAATACTATTATATTTTTCTTGTATACTTTAAAACAATGGTACAATACTTGTTTTACACTATATGAATAGGATCCACATTACCAATAACTAAATAATAACAACAATAATAATAATTTTTTTTTAATGTTTGGTTATCTATTGTTGTGAATATATTTGCAATAATTGAACATTTGGACCTAAACTGTATCAAACATATATGTCTGGAGTAAGGAGGCCTGCTTTCTAAACATTGAGTTGGTTTGAAATCCATCTATTGGTAAAAAATTATAATTTCAGCAAAACAGCCTCATAAGTATAAATTAAGTATTTTTTTCTGTGAGATAGGAAAACGGTTTGAAATTGCTATTTCCAAAAGTATCATTTATCTTACCTTCTGACCAATATTGTTTGCAAGGAGTGCTTCTTTAATTTTTGTCGTGATGGTTTGTGTGTCAAGATCTTGTGTAAGGGCAGCCATTTCATACACACTTGGGGTCATATGCTGTTGGAATGCTCGAAGAGCTGAAGATGATTGACCCTGCTGTGGTGGTTGTTGGTGATGCTGATGAGAATGGTGATGACCATGCATGTTGTGATGTGGAGCATTTTGCTGTGAAGATTTCTTTGGTTCAGTCAGAGGACCTGTTGCTAAACTTACAATTCCATGAAGTCCTGAAGGTGTTACAAGCAGAGGGGGAGGGGGAGGTTGAGGAAGATTTGTGGATTGCTGCAAATGAGGTTGCATCATTTGTAAGGAGGGTGGTAAAATTGAACTTTGGTTCTCATTTATTAAGCTTTTATTTGAGATCATGTCCGGTGCTGGTAGCTTCAATGTTGGTGGTAATGGTTTGCTTAGAGGTGGACATGCTGTAAGAAAGATTTTTATTTTTATAGTATGACTTATCTATACAAATAGTTCAGTAATTTCATGCTATCTTAACACAGTTTTTATTCAAATGTTAATTCATTAAATGCATTAAATTAATTTTGAAGCTCATTATATGAATTTCATTGACAGATGTAGTGTAAATTATGTTTTAAAATATCAAAGCTAGTCATATTTATGAAGACTGATAATATTTGAGCTATAAATTTAAAACAAAACAACTTAATTCTAGTTAAAATTAATTAGATATTTCAAGCAAAAATTCAACTCACATGGTCCACCTGCATAGCTTCCAGTCCTCATCAGTTTTTCTGGAGCAATCTTGTACTGGCTCGCCACCAATTTATGAACCGCATTATCATCCTCCAAAAACATTTTCATTCGAATAAAAGGCTCTCTTCCTTTCTGTGTGAGCATGTGCCAGGGCTTAGGTCTGGCCAAGAGATCCGACACGCTTCCCTGAGACAATCCCAACACTGATTCACCAAACAACCGCTGGCTGATAGAATATTGACTCAGTGACTCCTTCACCTGTCGCATACAAATCAAGCAGCTTCTTTATTTCCATACAAGAATATACTCTACGGACTACATGTAGCTATTTCTGTTAATTAAAAAAAAATTGTGGCAAAATATAAAATATTTTCCTAATCGCTTCCAAGTTGTGAAAACTGACTAGTATTATTAATTTTTCCTTGAAGGTTGTGCAAGTTTAAATAATGAGAAGTTAATGAAGTAAATTTTACCATTTAAAAAATATTGTTTTCTTAAATCACATAATGTTTCACCTTTACTTATTTACATACACTTTTTTTTCAAGGTTGTGAATTAGAGTCAATGTTTTTTATTACATAACAATTGTTTGATTTTAGACCAGAAATGAATGTGACTATACCTTTTTAACAATATCTTCAGTATTGAGATTGTTGAACATATCAAACTGCTGCTGAGTAATTGGTGGAAGAACCGCTTTTAGTGGTCTCTGTGATGGGCTGTGGTGTGTTGGTGTGCTTGGTTGAGAAATAAGAGAGTTTGTTATGGAAGCCATGCGTTGCAATGGACTAGCTGTAGCTGAACCAACAAAATCCTCTCCAGGAGCCATTGCTGGAGGGAGAATTGAGTTACTCAAAGGACTACTAGCGCTGCTTCCAGTTGAGGTCTGAGGTTGATGTCCTACACCTGTAAAAGTAGAATTGGGTATTTTAAGATTCCTTCTACTAAACATATTTATTTGTTTTAATGTATTACCACCATATCAATAGAAACATAAAATTATTGTAAAAATGAAAACAAGGTGATTCAATCAAGCTTTGCTATATTTTATAGGAAAGAATGCTATAAATATATAAAATGTAAACATAATCAAAAGCAAACAATCCAAACCATAGAAGTTAATATATATATTATATATATTATTTCACATATTGATCAGCCCAAATCAATGGATATACACCTTGTAGAGTATTATGTGTATTATACAAACACACCACACACACACAGGCCCGCCACAGGTACCATGGTGGTGGGCCCAAGATATACAGGGGCCCGGAATTCAGATTCACAAGTTTTAAAAAAATGTAGGAAATGAAAAAAAAATATAAAGTTAAATATTAATGATAAGCAATAAAATGCTTATTCGTATCAAAGCATAGTGCAGGCTCAGCCCACGAAATTAAGTTTTCTACAGAGCAACTTACGGGCATTTTACACACATATATCATTGGTTCGGTCTTGTCCTTCTTTTCGAAGTGTTCGAAAGTTTCATGGAGTCTGTTATTTTTGTACTGAAACTAAATTTGGCACAAAAGAGTCGGAGAGTAAATCAAGTTCAATTTAAATAATTCATCATGTGCATAATTGGAGCAGTAAATCAAGTTCAATTTAAATATTTCATCATGTGCATAACTGACTTCCAGTGTTCATTTAATTACGCATTCATTTTTGTACATTGCTTTTATTTTGTTAAAGGGACAAAAATGTTAAAAGGAATGTACAAACCAAAGACAAGTATTGCTGTAGCAACAGGGTAGAAGGGGGGAGGGCATTTCTCCTTTGGAAATAACTTGTCCCGACCCTGACTGGAGTAAACTCCTCCCTCCCCTGGAATAATCTTGCCTCCCTTCAGATTATCTCACTTCCTCTAATATTCTCAACGATGAAGTTGAAATATGGCTTTGTATAAATTCAAAATAACTTCTAAAGGCGTTCAATTTTCAAAAATTTGTCGAGAGAAGAGCACTATATATATAATCTAAGAGGCATCCAATCATCAAAATTTCTAGAGGAAGATAATTCACAATAACTTCTGAGAGCATCCAATTTTTTAAAATTTTCTGAAAGAGGCCCATTCTAAATATCTTCAAGAGACATTTAACTTTCAAAAGTTTTCTAAGTGAGGACACTCCAAATATCTTCCAGCCTCTCCCAATTTTCAAAAATTTGCAGGGGTAAGACCACTTCAAATAACTTCTATAATTGACATCTCATTCTAGATAAAGACTCTAATAAATAGCTTCTAATAGCATTCAAATTTAAAAAGTTTGTGGGTAAATAGCTTATAGAAGAGTCTGATTAAAAAAAGATACAAGCTGGTACAACTGTAAATACTTTCAAGACATTTGACAGGGGAGGATCTCCAGGCCCTCTAAAACTCATTTTTTTATAACTAAACTACAAAGTGTGTGTGTGTGTGTGAATATATATATGTAAATGTCTATATATATATATTAACACACACAACAAATATCCAATGTGTGTGTATATATGCATGTATATACATATGAATAGTTTTATTGGCCACTAGAGAATGCTTTATACATATACATAGCCTATTATATTTTATATATATATATATATATATAAAGAGTCTTGTTGGCCACTAGAGAACGCTTTATGCATATATATGTATATATAATGAGTCTTGTTGCCACTAGAGAACGTCTTATAAAACTGATCCCTAGTGTGCAGCTGACGTGACATATACACAAATCCCAGACTGTTCATTTATGTAATGTAACGAATTACTCTTAAGGGACAACGTTATAAGCTGTTTTATGATAAGTGTGTGAAATAACAAACATAAAATAAATAATAAGATTATAATAATATTGGTGTGTTAAACTTGCATCACAAGCATTAAATTAAGTGTAAATTTATAGGTACTTAAACCAGGTGAGAAAACAGAATATCCTTAAATTGTAACATCTTAGATAAAATTATTTCAAAGAAATGTTTTTTGTTTTGGAGAGGGAAAGAAAACAGCACTATTTATTTTTAGTTTGGTGGACATTTACAAGGTTATTTCAAGCTCAACTTTTTTTTAAAATGAAAACTAATAATTCTCATAACAGCATTTTACTCTACACAAAATATACAAAACAAAAAAAACTTTTTATTCTGAAACTTTTTATTCTACATTAGTATTTGAAGATATTTTAACTTGTATATTTTATAACAATTTTTATTCAAAAACTTTTTACTACATTAAAAGTGTATTGATGTTAATGGTCATCATTTTTAACATTTTTAAAGTAGCTTTATAAATAATATTCCATTTACCACTATAAAGAATAACATAATGTAATAAAAAGTTCTTGAATAAAAATTGTTATAAGAAATTACAAGTTAAAATGTCTTCAAAAATTGATGTCAAATAAAAAAAAAAGTTTTTGGCAATTTTTTTTTTGTGAAATAAAATGCCATTAAAAAATTATAGGTTTGCATTTAAAAATCTTAGCTAACCTTGAAATAACCTTGAAGACGCCCACCAAATTATAAATAAATTCTGCTATTGTCTTTCTTCCCAAAAATAAAAGAACGTTTGTTCAAAACTATTTTTTCTAAAATGCTTTGTATTTGAGACATTCTAGTGTCTCAACTTAAATGCCTCACCCAATACCTATAAAGTGTATTAGTTTGAAAGTTTATTCTCTAAAATTTATACGCACACAAATTCAGTGAATCACTTAAAATATTTGAAGAAATAACACTCTCTAAATACCTGGTTCTGTTTTCGGCCTAACAAGTGAAAAGGCACTGCCAGCATGCCTTAAAACATCTGCTACCGATTCCATTGCTGCAATATTGTCTTTCTTTACATCTCCTTCCAATTCATTACAACCTCCATTATGTATCTTTCCAGATAATTCTTTCCGTTCTTTAGGTAATGATAAATCTTGTGCTACACCATTAATTTGTGAATGTTGTTGTTGTTGCTGATTTAAAGCTTGTTGCTGCAATGCAAGAAGCCCAGGTAAAACAGGGATGCCACCAGGACTACCAACATTTGGACAGTTTGGAACTGTGTTTAATTTTGCCAGTTCTCTGTGATAAGCATCAAGAGCCATCCTGATTTCTTCCTGAGTTCTATCCATTTGGGCCCCTCCAGCTCCACTGAAAAAATGAGGAAACAGAAGACTACATGAGCCAAAATAACAAGCTGTCCTGAAATTAGAGCAATGAGAGCAGTTAGAATGTATTTATTATGACATAACACTATTTTACAACGCAAAATGTAGGTTTATAGTTCTTACACGGTGTTAGTTATATCACAATAGCCTCGATTTAATAGCACTTAAGAAATCAATAATTAATTTTAACATACTAACAATGATACAAGTTTAATGTTTACGGTACAGGAACAAATTATATTCAACTAGCAATAAAATTGTATATAATTCCCAAAACAGCACCTTGCAGTATATATATAACTACAATGTCCAAATAAGTTAACAAATAACATTAACTATAATATCATAAATATTTTACATAATAGTATCATATTTACTCATATTAATGATTATTTTTGTTTAATAGAATTTCTTATTGGAATTAGAACTGTAGATTGCAATTTATTATTAAAGACAATGCCAAAATATCTAACATTCAAAAAAGTTGTGTAAGGTTTTGGAAGAATTACCTGGATAAGTGTTGTAAAAAAATTATTTAAATATTCATCAACATTATTTTTAAATGTTTGTGATATTCTCAAAAAAGATGGACCCCAAATGGATACTAAACTAATTTATGAAATATTAATTTGTAAATTGAAAATATAAATACCTAGGAAAGTGTTCACGTGGCCCTCTTATCGAGTCTTCCATTCTCCGACCCATCAGCTTAGCAAGTTCTTCTTGGTAAATTCGAACCACCTTTTCTTGAGGAATGTCATCATTCTCATACTTCTTCAATCGACGGTTTTGAGATCCATCCTTAAAGAAAGAGGGAAAGACTGGTTAGTAAAATGGAAAACAAATGGAGAATGGCATTTCAAACCTCAAACCTATCAGCTAGGACGCAGGCTAAAGTGCTTTTTTTTCATCCAGATCAGAACGACGAATTTCAAATTTGTGTTCATTACATCCAAGTAAAAATTTTTTTTAATATAATTTGACAGCAAGATTTTACTAAAAGGTTTTAGAATAATAACAATAAATATCTTTAATTCTTATATTTATGAATATGAATCATATACTTATTCTAACAAAGTAGTTTTAAATATCATCCAAATAAAATAGAACTGTGAAAACGTTTCAAGTTCATCTCTGTAATTTTAACTATGTACAGACGATTTGTAAAGATTGGGTACAAAGATATTTTGAGATATAATTATTATTAACATAATTTTTTTTAAGTTGACCTGTAGAATTTCAAATTGATTAAAGCAAACTTTGTTAAGTTAATTTAATATTTTAGGACTCAAAAATGTTATTTCCCTATAATACTTATCTAGGTACCCACTAAAATTTAGCATTAATTAATTAGTCTTTGAAATAAAGCTTTAATGAATATAGTTGGTAGTGTTAAAATCCTACATGATTGTTTGTATGGGCGCAGAAGGGGCTATTTGGGGGTCAAGACCCCCTGAAATCTGATGAACCCCTGTGGGAGTCCATGTATACGTATAAAACCATTTATATTCTTAGGGTTGATATGGTAAAATTTTCTAGTGGACTTCTTACCCCTCCCCCCTAGAAAAATGAATTTTCTACGTCATTGATTGTTGGTCTTTACTAAGTCTCGATTCAATCAATATATTGTAGAATTATTTTAAGTTCAATGTCAAATTCTTTATAATCAATTTATGGCCAAAACCGTTTGACAAACATATAAATAAATTTATTCAAGGGTGGGCGTTTCAAATAACATATTTATTGATCAATTATTTTAAAAGACAAAATTTTCCACATAAGTTTACTCTTGAAAGGAATTTTTTTAAATTATTTATCTTCGAGTGGTATTAAGCTGTTGAATTAATTCCATAAAAAACAAAACTAAGATTTTGTTAAAATAATAATGGTTTAAAATCACCTTATATAAATTGGTGTAGTGTGAAAAACCAATTTCTCGATCTAATTGTGCTTCAAAGTATACACGATGAGTCTATAAAGAGCACGAATAACGCTTTGCTTAGGGCCGTAAGTTTGAAACGATATTTTCCCACTTCCCATCTTTTATTCATTTCTTTGACGCACTTAACCCATCCTTTTTCTAAAAGGAGTGGGAAGAGGGGAAATATTGGTCTTAACTATGAGTTCTTTGATAGGTAATTTAGCTTGATCCTGGCGTTGCTTCTTAGTGCATTAAATTGAATCTTTACCTAGAAAACTATGGAATTGAGTAAAGTAAACCATTTTACTAAATTAAAAACGATACAACCAAATTGAAATATATATATATATTGATTTAAAAATTTTAAAATATATTTTACTGAGCCAAATTTATATGTCAAGTGAGGAATACAGAAAACCGCAATTTGATGCGATTTCTGGTTAGATCTAGCGGGCCCTCGATTAGGACCTGCAAGGTGTTCCGAACTGAAAACTTATGACTAGGCCTACGTATATTTAATCAGGGACAAATAGTACTGATCACTTGTTTAGGAGTATTTCAGCACGGTCCATTACTACAGATATATATGGCCATATATTTCAGATGGCTGCCACAGATAGATTCATAATGCAATTCAGGATATGTACAACGGTAGTTCATCAATATACTACAATGTTTAGCAGAGAATGACTTCTTTGACAAGTTTGTTCTTCATATTCTTCTCTAAATTATATTTACGGTAGGATAAATCGTATCTTGAAAAAATGCGGTTTTTGGTTATGACTATGGGCCAGTTTCATAGTCAAATTTAGTACGCCTCAAGTGCGAGTCGATACTAAATACAGGACGACACCTACCTAGACCAAAATGGAATGGGCCAGTTTCGCATATGAAACTGGCCATTCCATTCAATTTCAGGTAGGTGACGTCTTGTATTTAGTATAGCGCGCACTTGAGGCGTACTAAATCTGACTATGAAACTGGCCTAAATCTCGTGGGTGGAACAGACAAATATTTTCGTCGTATCATTAACTTTTCCCTCCACTGCCACCTTCTGTCTTATGCTAATTAAGAATAAAATTTGTTGGGTGTAACGCATTTCATGGAAAGAACGAGCTTATTTTAACTATTTACTTTTATGACGAACTTTAGTAAACACATTCTTAATGTAAACAAGTGTCCCCCGGGCGTGACTGCGTTCCTGCATAAAAGTATGGGTGATAGTCCTAATCACGAAACACAGAACTGACCATTGTTATATGTGAATAGATTTGGTTACGTCCCGGGAGCTGCGCGCTGGTGTCTGTTAGACGGCAGCTATTAGAGCATCTTCAACACATGCTGCTCGTACGTTGCTTGCCCATCCTGCATCCACTCGTAAGGCTGGACCCATTTGACCTGTTTCCCTAGTACGCTATTTCAAACGGCGAAACACAGTCACGCTCGGAGGATGTCTGCCAGGGAAGCGATCGGTGTACAGCGGTGCTATAGGTCCAGCTCGTCTGTCCCATGACTAATGCCATATGGAAGTATCCTGGGAGTGTAGTTCATTGCTGCTTACACAATACTGACCTCGCAATTTGTATCTACGTCAAATTGGCAGCCACTGTATCAAATTTAAGTCAGAGCGTTGCCACATTAGCCCTCTCGAACTTTAATGTCGTTTTTCTAAAGGTATGGTGGAAAGGACGGAATTACTTGCAGAATGTGTGTCGACTTATATTTACCTACCTAATAGTGCGGTACTGTCCGTAGCAGCTAGTTACCACTCACATGTATGTATGTATGTATATATATATATATTACATTTTCAATTTCCTTATACATTTGTCCTGACATCTTATTTTACTATACACCGAGGACGGGGAGATCGAGGTTCGAATCTCGGTCGGGTGAACTGGGGTGGTTTTTCCTAAATGGTTTTTCCACTCTCCCTCCACGCAAATGCGGGTTCACTTCCTCTAAATTCAACCTTCCCAATTCCTAGACCATTTGTGTAATTAGTCCTTAAGCGTATAACCCGAACGGGTAGTAAGACGCTGTGCTAAAATTAATTAAAATTAATTATTTTATTATATATTATTTTATTTTATTTCAGGACTTTTTTGCTCTGTTCATATTACAATATGCCTTCTATATAGTTAATTTAAAATTTTTACACATGAATTCTGGAATATAAACATATACTACTACTACTTGTCCTGTTATTGACCATTACCTATTTACCTTGACCTGTGCCTGTTGGCAGCTCAGTCTACTGTATATCAATACCATTATTTAATTTATGATAACTTATAACTATACTTGTCCCTCTTTCCCTATTGAAGTTATTTTGACTATATACATTTATTTTTTTCCTTTTGATATGCCTGCTTTGGACTTAAATCTAACTTAACCTAACTTATACCTAGTGCCGTTGTCTACACAATCAGTTTATATCTTTCCTTGTAGGGAGTCCCATTTTCTTTTTCTTCTCTGGTCACTTCCTACCGTGGCCAGTCGACATCCCTGGAATGCTCGATAGCTCCAGCCCAGCATATATATATGTATATACACTCACAGGGGTAGACTGTCAGGTTTCAAGCGGACCGGGACTACATATATGAGGGCCACTTAACTTTCATTCATAAATACCACTGGGGCTATGTTTCGGTGTAAGCTGAAGTGGTTATATGAAGTATGTATATGTTTTTTATTAGTAAATTTAATTATGAGGCCATTTAAGCTACACTATCGATAATTAGATCGTTATTCAGTTAACTTGAAACTTCAGCTTTAATTTTCCACTGACATGAGCAAAAATGCTTCTAAATTCTAGACAAAATATAGGAGACTAGTTTTGAGTTTTTATATATTTAGGCTTGTAAGCACCTAATAGTTGTGTAGATTACAAAACTAATAGCAGTCGGTATTCACAAAACAAATGCTTTTATGTTTGTCTTAAGAAATTATTTATAATCTCCTTAAAACAAGAAAAGGGACGATTTTACACTTAATTCCATCGTCCACATCTTCACAAATGATCCATTATGGTCACCTCAGACATACTCACGGGAACTTTTGATTAAGATTTATTAAAAACATTTATTTAGAGTTGAATTGTTAGCTTTATTTTAGATTGAAGTGGTTATGGCAGCCCAAATAAAACCGGCCCAATTCACCCCTCTCTACAACATCAATATTGTTTTTATTCATACCCATTGTATATCACCTTAAGGGACCCGTATATTTAAAAAAGGAATAAAAATATTGCTACATATTTCTTAACCGATTGAAACGCAATGCTGACCTGTGCGTGGTTGGGAGATTTGCTGTCGTTACTGCGGCTATCCTCCACCTGCGTTTTCATCATTTGACTAGCCTCGCTGAGGATATGAGCGATTCTTTCTTCGGTCATATTGTCGGGGTCTCCTCTGGCAAACGCTGGTATGCCTGTATCTTTCCCTGAATAATCATACAAATAGCATATTAGCAGAGACTAGCACTAGATAATGTGAGAAATATCTTCATTTAGTAGTAATTAACCATCTACATATGTTTAAATATTGTAATAGCTCCAGCTAGTATTATAAAATATCCCAGGGCATGGGATGAATCTTTATATCACAAAACAAACATATATAACCTGCATTAGCTCCTTCTATCCTTCAACACACAATTAGGACCTCCACTAGCTTCTTATAGCCCTGCACAAGTATCTAGACCCTGCATTAGCTCCTTATAGTATTCCATAAACACGGAGGCCCTATAAAAGTTCTTTCTAGTACTCTCCAAGAAATACAATATTCATGATTACAAGATATAACTCTATAAACACAATATATTCTGCATTTGAACCCTAGACCCGAAACACTTAAATCACTTACTAACACAAGCTATAGGTAAACAAATCACTTTGGTGTGCATTCTACCTAGGTACACTCTACAAACAGCTAGGTCCTTCATCACCCCCACCAAACATTTAATAATCGCGTGTACCCTGTACTAGCACAGTATGCGGTTCCACGAAGAGGCTGTATTGCCATCAGAGAAAACCCCAATAATTTACTTACTTTGAATTAACACAAACTAGCACCCACAAATACCTAGAACTTTCACTATCATTGGATAACACTACATAACGACTTAAACTATGCTTTAGCCCTAAATAACTATTTTAATAAAGATATTAGGTTGAAAATTGGAGAAAGAATACAGTCGGGAAATGCATATTATTACTTGGTTAGTAAGTTGTTGACAGCTCGTCTGGTTTCAAGGAATATAAAACACAGAATATACAAAACCAACATTTTTATCGGTTACTCTCTATGGATGTGAAACGTGGTATCTTAATGGTTATGACTAAAACAAATTTAGGGTGTTTGTAAACAAGGTGCTTTGGAAGATATTTAGTCCAAAAGGGGATGATACTACTGGAGAGTAGAGGTTACATAACGATGAGTTACATACACGGTACTCATCATAAGACATTGTAAGGATAATCAAGTCTCGTAGATTACGGTGGGCAGGACATGAAGCGTGAATGGGAGATTCTATAACTTGTTCAGGGTATTGACTGGTAAACCCAGTGAAGAGATCTTTGGGAAGACCTAGGAGCAAATGGGAGGGTAAAATTTGAATGGACCTGAAAGAGATAGGGTGTAATGAGATGGACTGGACAGAGCTAGCTCAAGATAGGGATAGGTGGCGTATTTTTATAAGTGCAGCAATTAACTTTTGAGTTTCTAAATAAGTAAGCCCTGCAACAGAACCTAAAAGCTCTTCGCATGCAATTGAGTTTTGCAATAACTGACTCTTAACATACAATGACACTCTACATCCAGAATTTATACTAGATAACAATTCATAATCACCTTGACTATACATTAGCAGCAGCAAATACTTCAAAATCCCTTATATCTGACATTAGTAGTATTAGTAGTATTTTAACAAATTCTTAAAAACTGCATTGTCACCAAAATATAAAAGCATAATCACAAATACACCACATCAAAAGCAAACAGTCTAACAAACCCTCACAGCCAGTATTTGCAGTCGTGACATCTTATAGACGATTGTAATTTATGTGAGTTTATGTTCTACTAAAATGTTTGTGTTTGATCTATTGGATTAGGGTTGTCGATATAAATCAATGGAACATTGCTGTTCCAATATCAGTTAGCTTCAATAACGACAACATTCTTTGATAACAGAAAATATTTGTTTTAGCTAAAGTATGTATATATATAAGAATCAGAATCACATATTTGCTTTAATTTAAGTTATATATATATATATATATATATATATATATATGAATCACGATATGCTAAAACACTTTTGCATAAAGGTTGCAACATTTTACCAATACATCCATTTAGTGTTATTTTGGATGGTTTACTCCATTACTATGCGCTTTATAAATTTCAAAAATTGTTATTGAGCCAATTATTCATAGGATTTTTTTATGAATCTAAAAAAAATCAATTTCATTAGTCCGCAAAGAGCTATACCAACTGAGTTTTTTTTAGGCTCATAAAAAATATCCAATGAACCTTTGTAGAGTTAAATTGAACAAGTATTTTATTATTAAAAGGTATTCAAGATGCACTTTCTGATACAATATATTATGCCAACACAATACTTTCAAAGTAACTTAGCTCTAGAATAGACCCAACTCTGCTGGCTTTTTCTTACACCCCTTTCCATCCCACTTTGTGGGTGTGAGCAACGCGAGAAAAGGTGTTTTTTCAAGTTTTATATAACCACTTTTTTTGGTCAAAATAAATAAAATATTGCTTCAATATAACAATAGGGATTAATTTTCTTCAGATGTTGACCTCAACAACTGTTGAATTGAACTGTAGGATGTCCTGAAATTTAATGACAACTTTTTATCTTCATTTAAAAAGTTTGTCATGTAATACCGCTAAGCTCATGACCGATATTCAACAACTCTTGTTATCCCTATGTGAATAAAATTAAACTAAATGTTTGTAGTGAAGCAATTCTTTATTTATTTTGGCCAAACATTTTTTTTTGCTATAAAAACTTAAAAAAAAAAAAACCTGGCCTTTTCTCGCAGTCCCTAGATTCCCACCTTAAAATGGAGGCATAGTCATGATTTAGATTATAATTTTAAGTGTTGCATATTTACCAAAGTGAAATCATTCAGAAGAGCTGCACATGCTTCAAAATGAGTTCACTCTAAATAAACACATTAAAATAATAATTAAATATGTGATTTATTTTAAATCATAGTTAAACTCACATTATAACACATCTTTATCTAGAAAAATTAGCTCAGTCTGCTCAATGAGATAGGATTCCTGGGTTCGACTCCTGTTAAGACCAAAAATTTAATGATTCGTAAAATTGGGACTTATATTTTCACTGATGAGATGGAATGTTATATCTGTTTTAAAATTAAGTTAGTTTGTAAATCGTGTGATAATTTAATCAGTCGATTCAGGAAGTGCACGTTAAATACCCCAAATAATGGGACATATTATTTTAGGTTCAACTCAAGCCACTTTAATAACATTTGGTAAAATTAAATTGTTTGTCTTACTACTCATCTGGCATATACTCATTTTAATAATGCTAATGGGTAGGGATGATTAGGTAGTATTTAGAGGAGATGCATACAAATTCGCGTGGATGGGAGTGGGGTAGAATTTAGGCAAACACACCCTCAGTTCACCAGGCTGACGTTCGAACTCGTAACCAACAACTGCACCACTTGCATTCTTCTGCTGATACTTATTCTAAGCCCAAACTCTTAGCTATTGCAAATGGAACTTCTCTCGTTGTAGATAAGAATGTTTATTGTTCAATTAAAGTCAGAGATTTCTCTTGGAAGCATTCATTTTCTGTAGTTACCAACTTAACTTACGATTTTATACTAAGCATCGATTTTCTAGCAAGGACTCAAACTAAAATCGATTTAGGAAGAATTTTTTTTTTTTTCAAATTTGACCCCTCTACTAAAATTAAATTTGAGAAAGTGGTAGAGAAGGATGCCTTTTTGATCAGCAAACCATTCGTTGAAATTAGTGCAACCATCCAAAGTTTTTATGACACCATAACCACTAATTGGGTAAATGTAATATCCTCCCTTATCAGATATCTCTTTCTGATTTCCGGCCAGTTAGATCTCCTCCTTATTCTTGCTCGCCACCTAAATTACAAGCGTTTAGAGATCTAGTGCAGGACCTGCTTGATAAGAAAGTGACTAAACCGTCTCGATCTGCATATGTTAGTCCCGCCTTTATTATCCTAGGAAAGATGAGGGACATAGGTTGATTGTTGACTATCGTAAAATTAATAAACAGATAGTTTTAGACCCATACCCAATGCCCACTGTTAAAAGTGCCTTTCAACATTTATGGGGTACGATGATCTATAGTTTGATAGAACTGAGTGCTAGTTTTCTTCAATATTCACTTACTGAGGATTTCAAGCAATATACCGCCTGTGATACCCCTTGGGGATGTTATGAGTATAATAGTCCCCCTTGGAATTGTATTCAATTATTTAGACGAATTTGTATTTATAGTCAATCCTTAGAAGAACATAATGAACATGTCAAGTTTGTTCTCAAGTGGCTTAGGGAGGCTGGTCCAGATAAAGTGACGTGGGGCACTGATTGTATAAGATATTTAGGGTATACGATGTCTAAGGGTAATATCCTTGTGGACCCTGAACGTATTAGGCCATTGTTGAGATTCCTATCCCTAAAAATTTGAAACAGGTTCAACGTTTTGTGGAGACGTGTGCATATTATTCCAGGCCCATTCGTTCATTATTTTTAGTTGGCTGCCCCTTTAAACCTCTAAAAAAGAGAGGAGTACAGTTTGTGTGGGGAGACGACCAAAAGAAACCCTTTTTCTAATCTTAAGCAAAATCTGGTGTTCCCTAAGGTACTTAGAATACCTGATTTTTCGTTACCCTTTGAACTAAAAGTTGACGCTTCGTCCTATGCCCTTGGGGCTGTTATTTCTCAAAGACAACCAGAAGGTTTACTTCTTGTAGCTTTCATAAGTAAATCTCTTACTGATGCACAGAAGAGGTACAGTGCGTATGAGCGAGAATGTCTTGGATGCTTATTCGGTATCGAGAAGTTTGCCGATCATCTCGAACAACGTGAGTTCATTATGTATACTGACAATAGAACCTTGTCGTGGATGTTCAGCCACCCAAAGCAGTTAGGGAAAATTAGACGTAGGATTTTAAAGTTGTCTCAGTTCAAGTTCAGAACTGAGCATGTGTCGGGGAAAGATACCGTGTTTGCCGATGTTCTTTCTCGCATCAACGAAGGAGCGTTCCCTAGTCTTTCTTGTCCTGTTCCTGCTGGTGTCGACGTTATCAGCTCCATTCCTGAGTCTTTTGTTTCGTTAGCTCAACATCAGCTAGAAGATCCTTACTGTAGGGATATCATGGATCGGCTGGGGAAGGGTGATAAGGTTGAAAACTTACCATGCATAGAAGTTTATTGTGCGTGCAGGGGAAGAACAAGAAAGGCAAGAAAATTTTTGTTCCGCTAAATTAAGGGGTATGATACTTAAGTATTTTCATAACTCTATTTTTGGAGACCATTTGGGTATTTTAAAAACTCACAGGAAAATAGCTCAGGAGTTTTTTTGGCCCAATATGTACCAGGAAGTTAGACAGTGGATTAGAAAGTGTGATGGTTGTTTGGGAGCCAAGCCTCCACATAACACTCGTTATGGGTTACATTCTGCAGATGTTGCTCATAGCCCTGGTAAACTGTGTTTATTGATTTTGTAGGCCCCATCACTTGTTCTACTAATGGGAATACCTGTGTGCTTAACCTTATTGATGGTTTTTCAAAGTTTGATGTCAATATCCCCCTCAGGAACACGAAGGGTTCTACTATTGTTAAAGCACTCTCTCATAGAGTATGGGCTATTTTTGGTGCCCCAGGAAAGTAGTTAGCGATAATGGACCTTGTTTTCTATCCAAGATATTTCATTATTATGTTTTGCGTGGGGTATCAAGTATGTAACTACTAGCCCTTACAATCCTGTCCCTAATCAAGTAGAAAGGTTCAATAGGAACTTGAACATAGCTCTTACAATTTATCATGGTTCTATGCAGCCTCACTGGGACCAATATTTAGATTTTTTATCCCTAGCTTTTAACTCGACAATACATGATTTGACCGGAGCCACGCATCATCTTTATTACTTGGGCGAGAATTAAATCATCCTTTGTTGGCTATCTGAGACGTTGATCCGCTTGTTGGGGATTCTGGGGACTCCACTTATTATGAAAGGTGTAAGCTTGCCTTTCATAATTTGTGGAGGTCCAGGCATAGAGTGGCCGCGGTTTACAACCAAGGTCGTAAGCCAGTTCATGTGTCCGTAAATGACAAACTCACGCCAAAATGGGGTAGACCATTGCTCGTCAAATTTTTCTTAGCTCCGGTATCTGTGATGTTAGAACATCTGGAAGATGCTGACCTGGCCCGTAGGGTGCATGCCATTCATCTTAAAAAAGTTGACGGTATATAAGGTAAAATATGTAATTATGACTAAAATGTAAAAGATTTTTGTATATAATTTTGGGATTCTACTAGATCTAGTAGAAACAAGTAAGGGTGTTGCTTTGGTAAAAATGTAAATATCAATTAAAATTAGCAGAAACAAGTGTGTTGCTTTTGAAATGTAAATGTAAATATAAATTGAAGTAGTAGAAACAAGTAAATGTTTTGCTTTGAAATAACATCTAATAGTAAATGTAAAGTAAATTTGTAAAAAACAAATTAATATGCTGCATATATAATGATGAGTATTATGGATATTAGTTGCAGTCATATGATAATGATTCAGTCAGAATCAAGTTACTGTTAGTGGTTTTATCTTACTAGAAAGAGATTTGGTATATCAGTTTTGCCAAGTTACACGAATGGATTGAACTATGTAACTTTATAGTTAATGTTCGTATTTTTCTAAATTACTGCGATTCTACAGTTGATAGGTCGTTATGGATTCTTTATTATATCTGTATCAAGGGTGAAGGTGTGTATATATTATGGGACTGACTCCCTCCCTTCCTTCCCTTACTGCATCTGCGCTTTGATTCTGGAGCAAAAGTTCTACTTCTGGCTGCTGCCGTATGTGGGAAAGAGCTCGCCTTCACTTGAACCCGTATCTACGAAGTGGTCCCGGCCGCCCACACCAAAGGTGCAAGAGGCCTTTAAGATGTTTATTCGCCATTTCCTGGTTGCTCCCTCTTGGGTACCTTTGATAAAAAGGGTAGGAGAGTTGTAGCATGTTAAACCAGCTGTTTAACATCTAGAATAAGAATACAATAAATATTACTAACACAATGATTACTAGTGCTAATATATTCAAATAATATAATTCATTGTGAATTTATGTTGTCGGGAAGCGCCCTAGCTCCAAGAAAGCTGCCCCTATTTTTGTCTATGTTCTTTTCATCAATCAAACATAGTTTATTGTGTCAGAGTATCTAACTTTCTATGTCAATCAAACATAGTTTTTTGTGTCAGAATGTTTGAACTTGTTCTATGCCCATAAGTCGTAATTTTGAATCTTAGTCTTATTGTTCCTTTTTAATGTCCATATGACATATTATTTTGTGTCAGAGAGTTTGACTTGTTTTGTCATGCCCACAAGGCATAGTTTTGATGATTAAAGTTATAACTCGTTTTCTATGTCCATATGATATAGTATTAAATGTCAGTGTTTCTGACTTGTTTTTCTATGTCCATTAGTATAGTTTTGATTGATGAGCTTAACGCTCTATTTAACTCGGTCCAGACGACTTGTCTGTGTGTCTGATTTCCTTTTCTAAGTCTTAAGACATAGTTATATATGCTAGGAAATAATGACTCCCTAAACGGTATGATCACGTTTAGGATCTCTTTATGGCGGAAATCAGGCTATCTAACGTTTTCTTTAATGACCTAGTCAGGTCAGTGACAGAGAGCAGTCACTAATAGTTCTTTTTAGTGTATATATTTACGGTGCACAACCTGTGGGAGCACTACTAGGTGAAAGTAGTGGCCCACGGTAAGAGCGTTTGGTTCCGGCCCCTACAGGCGCCGTTTGTATCAAGTAAAATAAATATTGTTTGAACTATTGATTGTGTGCCCAAGAATGGGTGAAGTATAAATATACTATTGAATGTCCAGGTCACTACTTATTAGGAATTGACCGGCCATAGTAGTTTAACAGCATAGATTCCTATTGCTCGACATTTACTATTGGTAAAATGTTGGTTTCCCTTCAAGGATATTATTCTTAGGTTTTCGTAACTCTCAGTGAAGTTAGCTCAAGCTAGCTAGCTTATATAAATGTCCTCATAGTAACTCTATAAAATTAGGATTAAATACCCTTGTTTTCATTCACTAAAATTTCACTATGTCCATGAAAATACTTTCAGGTCTTAGTCTGGGATTAGCTAGGTTGGATTGTCTTTATGTATTGTGGCTTAACCTTATATTATTATTTGTACCCTATCTTTGACTGCGCTATGATGAGGCAGACGCTCTTCCGTAGGAGAATTAGCGTTTATCCTCATTTTAAGAGTTACTAAACTAAACTATATGTTCTATCTTACTTCTGTTAGTTCCTCGTCATCAAGGTGCTTATTTTTATTCCTGCTTTTGAGAAGTATACAATTCTGGTAACTGAATAAAGTTATCTTTAATAACAATGGACTGTTTGATCTAAAATCTATTTAAAACGTATGTCATTCTATTTCTCTTGTTTACATTTTACTAAATCTGATTTGTTAAACTTAGGCTTTATATATATATATATTTCTCTTATGTCTCATCCTTCCCAAAGCTTCCTTATTTAACTTTGTTTGATATTGTAATCGTCACTTCTTCTACTTGATAGGAGAAGCGAGGATTCACAAATTAGACTAGTTTAAAGTGACATTTAGTCCATCACATACCCACCGATAATGTTAATTTGTTGTCTTAAACTGACAGAATAAACTACCAAAAACTACACTATCTAAATACCTTATCACAAGTGAACATAGGAGTATTTTTACCACAATGAAGGGGAAAATAGATTAGAAAAATATGTTGTCAAACTATTGTCGTTTTAATTCATAGGATATTCATATTTTAACAATATGAAACATCTTGGGTATTTTCACTTTAAATTATAGTTAATTTTGTCTGAGTATTTATTAATTTAAAAAATATTAATTTCTGTAATTGTATTAAAAAATTAGTTCAATGTATCTATTTAACCCGAATGGGTAGTAAGACGTGGTGCTAAAGAAAATAAAACTTGTCTGGATCTCGCATCTCGTAAAGACTACAATAGCTTAGACCCCATAAAAACCAAATGATCAAAGGTTTTAAGACAATTTTTAATGATCTCGATCACAGCCCAAGTTCTATTGCCATGAACTAATTAATCAGTCTTGATTTGGCCGATGTACTCCAATATAAGTAACTAGACTTCTTTACTTGATTTCAAGTGAACTGGACCATTCTCTAAACATCACATAAGCCACTTGAAGAGGATCTTGTGCATACAATTTTAAAGGGGGGGTAGGTTCAAATTACCTGTCCTTGCTACAAAGTAGAGATACCATTTTGAAAAATCTTACCATCGTTTGTTTTGCTATTGAATCCTCCACGTGATACGTTTCACTCTGAATGGCTAAACTGGGGCTGGGTTTTCCAAACAGATGCTGACGTTGTTCCTCTAAAACTATATCATCCTATTTAATCTGTTTTTAATGAACATTTTTACTACCAGGGCTATTAACGGCTTAATATAATGGGTAGAGTTAAGAAAGGTAGCTTAGAACATGTTTACCAGCATTTAAATGCATGAAATAGGATGATAAACATGTGTAAAATATTCCACAGACCGGGATTCAAACCAATTTAAACCAAGTCCAATGCATGGCTACCGTTGTAGTGATATTTAGTCTCCTATTTTGAATTATATGTCGCTGATAGATGGTATGGATATTGGGAGGCACAGGATCAATAAAAACTTTACTTCAAATGGAAATTGTCCCCTCTGACATTAAGAGCTACCAGCTTGCTTCAGTCCTTAAACCTTATATATTAGGCTTTATGTAAAACGCTGGTCCTTGCGTGCGTGCGACCAAACATATGGATTGCATGCAGAAAGACTTCAACTTTTTTAATTCCCTCAGATAAGAATCTTCTTTTACTACGAAATGATAGCCAATCGAATAGCAAGGTCTATATTCTAGTCCAATTTAAAGGGGTTTTCAAGCCAAAGTAAGCCTTATTGGTAAACATTATTGATGTTATTACACCAGGTGACTATGCTTTATCACCTGCTACGTACTATCGATCACAATAGAGCTGCACAGTAATATCCACTAGAAGTGCAGAAGTACAAATCATAACAGTTAAAATAGCCTTCAGTTGAAAGGAAGGTTACCATCAATACTCATTTATTCCCTATATTAACGTTAAACCATTGTCATAAAATATAATTCTCATGAATAATGCTATTTTTTTAGAGATCCTAAAGACTCTACTAATTGGAGATCATTATATTGGTCTACGGTAGAGGTTCCCAAACTGGGGTACACCGACACCTTTCAGGGGGTACGCGAGCAGCTCTCAAGGGAAGGTTGGCAAAATAACAAGGGACTTATGGAAAACCATAATTGTTGGCTTTTACCGTTATCTGGTTATTTCCACCCTTATTTTTTCAGTATTTGCTCTCGGCTGGAGACCGATTTCTGAGAATTTCCAACCCTTTACTTGACACCTTCTACATTAGCAGTTTATTATGCCTTTCTCAACAACATAATCTCTGTGAGAGTGGTTTATCATCCATGGTGAACATAATAAATAAGTACCACAAAAGGGTAAATTTGGAGCCGGACCTCCGCTTGAAAGTTTCAACTGGACAACCAGACATCAAAAAGTTATGCCAAGGCATGCAGCCACACCCCCTTTCACTGAAAATCTTTGGGATTCATAATATATCAGCTCCAGAATTACAATTATAAATTTTGATTTGAAAAATATTATGTTTATGTTTACTTTTTTTCCTTATTTTTGAAAGAATTTGTGAAGAAAATGTATAAAACTTTTTAAAGTAAAATTTTGATTTTTTAACCGATTATAACGATTTTCAATAAGAGATAATGTTAAGGCTCTAACAGTAGGATTCTCTCTAACTAGCTTTGTCACATTTGAAATATTTTGATTTATTGTTTCCCAGTAGATTAAATAGATCAATAATTTACCAATTGGTCATATATTTTAAAACCTGTCATTTGGCAATTTTTTTATCTTGGTGGTACATTCAACTTTTAGACATGGGCAAGGAGTACGATCTAAAAAAAGTTTAAGAACATCCGGACTCGACGTTATTCACTTTCAATTTTTTTCAACTTTAAACCTCACCTAGCATCATAAGGACGATAAATGACACCTCATCAACTCAAGTCCGTAGCCAGCCAATAATTTTGGGGGGAGGGGGGTTGGTGGGCACATCCCCCAATTGCCGGAGACTAGAAAAAATTCTAAATGATCAACAGTTCTAAAAGCTATCTGAAGTGTTTTTTCATGGTGACATAACCCTCTAACTGCTACAGGCTAGGAAAACTTATAAATATTAAACACCTCTAGAAGCTATCTGAAGTGTTTTTTATGGTGACATAACCCCCTAAATTCCGAAGGCTAGGACAAATTCTAAATATTAAACACCTCTAGAAACTCTCTAAAGTGTTTTTTTATGATAACACAACACCCTAACAACCGAAGACTAGGAAAAATCTCTATATTTAAACACCTCTAGAAGCTATGTGAATTGTTTTTTATGGTAACATAACCCCCTAACAGCCGGAAGCTAGGAAAAATGTATATATTTAAACACCTCTAGAAGCTCTCTAATGTGTTTTTTTATGGTGACATAACTCCCTAACTGCCGAAGGCAAGGACAAATTATAAATATTAAACTTTTCTAAGATTTTTTTTATATGACAACAGAACCCCCTAACTGCCGAAGGCTAGACAAAATTCTAAATACTAAACACTTCTAGACGCTCTCTAAAGTCCTTTTTATGGTTACACAGCCCCCTAATTTGTACTTGTACCTTAATTTTGATATTGTTTGAACCGTAAATAAAGCCATATATATTTTGTTCATACAATTATTTTTGGGGGAGTGGGGTTGAACTGGCAACCCCCCACCACCCCCTTCCCCCGACTACGGCCTTGCTTCCACTTAAATTTCATGGGACAGAAGGATAAATTTATTCAAACTGAGGCAGTGAAGTTTATAAATATAACACTTTTTGAGCTATATACAAGCCTTTACGACTGTCATTGTTAGAAAATCGGTTATCAAACTCGATTTTGAATCGGTAGATCGAGGTTCAATATTGAATGGATGCATCTATTATTGAGGAATTTGGTTCTATCTTCGGGCGAATCTCCCAATCTCTCAAATCTCCTTGTGTTAATTTATTTTAGGTTGATATTTGCCAGTGTTGGTGATATAAAGTGATATACTAAAAAAAAAGTATTATAAAAGGTCTAATCAGTGCTTATTTTAATTATCATATTACGTGTTTTTTTTCAAACAATCCAAATTTACATTTTTTGTGCTCCACAAATATTGAGGACAATCGCCTCCAAAGTATTAAAGTGAAACAAACGCTTCCCACGGAAACTTGAAACAAGATCATATTCTCCTTGCCGGCCTAGTGCTACCGATGGCTGCATTGTTCCTGGTGCTCGGCGTCGGTTGGGCGTTTCGGGGTGAGATTAACGGTGGTGGTGACACTAAGGGTCGAGTTCACAGGTCAAGACGGGGGTAAGCTTATCACCCCTGTCCCTTCTCTCCCAACCCTTCCATTCTCACAACTTACAACGCACCCTAGTGCCAAGCAAGGTTTGGGTCAAACTGTGCGGTTCGAGGGTCATCGCTAGTTCATTAATTATTCCACTTAGGAGTCCTCATTAAGATAGAGGCAGGGGTGGAAGCCAACTACTTTCCTCTAAACATGAGAGGAGAGGGAGCTGTTGGATAGGACGTCTTTCACACGTTCACTGGCGATTAGTTGACGGGCCGGGGTTCGGTTTCTACCCAGATAGTATGTCCACTAATTGCTACATATTCTCAACACCATATTTTCTATTTTTAGGGCTAGAATCTGTAAGTTTTCGATATTGTTTTCATGTAGTAATTTTAGTTACTTGGTATATTCTTGTTAGTAGTGCTTTCACCCTGGTTTCATTACACACGTACCTGCTTCAACTTGACGTTTTGAGTAGAGGCTCAAACCGGATCTTCATAGACTATACAACAGTTCAGGTCGAGGAGTTGCCATGAGATAAAATTAAATATTTTTTCAAAAGGAATGATAAAAAAACTTGGCAGGAATCGAGTTTAAAAAATATGGATAAATATACTAAAATGAGTTTGTTGGAAGAATTGAACGGTCATCTCTTATTCGGGTGAACAGTTCATTCATGGAAACATAGGGGAGCACAAAATATTTTCATCCTTTCATTTCCTTCTGTTTAAGCACAAGGAAATTCTCATTTCATTTAAATAAAAAACAAAGCAATACAAATCAAAAATCACATCTACATGAACGTTCTAGGAAATCGAACTTGATTTAACTTTATCATATGCCGTTTCATTTACACAAAACAAGATGCCACACAATAAAAAAAACTTACAGTATAGTTACTTTAAATTCTATTAGATAGGTCAAGGAACACTTAGATTATACCTTCCCCTTTATTTACCCTTCAACCTCACCAAAAATCTATATTTAGGTTTTTTTAATGTAAAGCGGTTTTCAAAGGCTTTACCTCCCACGACTTCGATCAAGACCAGTTTGATTGGACACATGCAGATTATTGTGGTAAGGATACATCCAATTAATAAAGGACGGGTGATTATTTGGCAATCTGGTTTGGAACACATGTTGCCTTTTCTGTATAATGCTGGAAACTACTACGTATGTGGCCCCAGGGGTCCAAAACTGACTGAAAGATCAGTTGGGGCGTAGACAGGCACGTGGATAGCACACTTGGATATGAGTATATGCCTTTTTTCTACCACCGTGTCTTACTACCCGTTTGGATTATACGCTTATGTACTAATAATGCTAGTGGTGTTATAGACTAGGAAAATTACATTTTGCGGAAGTGTACCCGCATTTCCGTGGTGAGAGAGAGAGAGAGAGAGAGAGTGGAAATCATTTTGGAAAAACTACTCTCAGTACACCCGACTGATATTCGAACCTTAATCTCCCTGTCATCAGCAATCTAATTCACTGCGAGTGTAGCATCTTAGACCATGCGGCCACCGAAGTGGTTGAGGACTCGTGGTGTTGAAGGAGTGGGGTCGGAAGGTCTATGTTTAAAGTGGTCAAATTATTACCGTTTCAAGTTATATGTCTAAACAGCTTCATTTTAAAATATTTTGGGGCTGTAAAGTTACCCTAAGTCTTCAAATTATGAAATTTACACATGACAAATTGTAATGAAAGAGAGAGAATAGAAGTAAAACAATAGTTTTCTATTGTATATAATATAATATATATATATAATATTATAAGTTCACACTTAGTTTGTTTAGTAGATTATAATAGGATATAATATGCATTGGTGGGCACGCAGACAACGGCATCAGTATTGTAATCTCTGGGCCTGGGATGGGGAGGTCAGGTTTTGAATATCGGCTAGGTGAACTGAGATTTTGTTTTTATATCAAATGGTTCCCCACTCTTTCTTCACCAAAATGTAGGCCTTACCTGTACAATTACCTACCCATATTTGTTGCTAAGTGGGTAGCACAGACTGGTAGTGAGAAATATATAAATATAATTAGTACATTGCAAAGCTTAGGCCATTAATTTGGCAATAGTAGCATTTCTAATGCAACTTTCTCGATCTTTTACGATTTAAATGTGATTAATTATTACTTAAAAAAAGATTGGATTACAATTTTCAATACTAGTAATTGTTCAAAACTATAAGACGCACCTGACCGGATAGCTATTTCACAACTTTCTGACAAGAACGTAAGCGATGTCCCTATGCATGAACACTGAAGGGATTACATTCTAATGCCCATACACACACACATGGGCAATGTTTTCGTACCTTATTTAGTAGAGACACTAGGACTGAAACATTGATGGAAACTATCATGAAATAGCCAGAGAGGTGGCTATTACGAGATCTTAGACGTGCATTACCACGATCATTATTAGCATTCTTGTTTTGAAAATAATAAATGTTCCCAAAAAGAATGAAATTCCTTTCAGAAAATAGTTTGTAGAGGTCAAAGTATGGATAACACCGGCCGTGTTTACGGTGTATTGGAAAGAGTTTAGCCACAGCGACTTTGTTTCTACAATACGATATTCAGTTTCAACATGTTACATTATAGGGGGGGGGGGGGGGGGAGGGGTGTGTGTATGTTTTCTATCCTCACTTCAATATAATTCTGATGGAGATCCTTCAATTCAACCTCCTCATTTAGTCTCCTTTAGTTTAAATCGCTGTTAGACAGTCCTGGCACGAGAGTACCCTCATTGGCATAGAGGGAGTGTGGGAAACCATTTAGGAAAAAACATACTTGGTACACCAGGTATATCTTCAAACCATGATTTTCCTGTCAAAGACAGGCCCATATGGTTTATTGTAACGCCTTAGAACACGTGAACACTGATGTGGACTGTGAAAGGTTAATAACGCCTCAATATAATGCCAAAATATCAGGATGGGCCGTAATAATATTTATTTATTTAAAAAAACTCAATTTCAATACAACTGGTTTTGAGTGAATCTCAACCTTAGGAAGACTTTCAGTGCAAACGAATCCTGCCAATTAATTGTGTGCTTAATTAATAATTTACTAGCCCACATCGGTGGGCACATTAACTAGATGCCTAGCCCGTCCAGTCTGATTTTCCGGTGACAAAGAGGGCAGGGTTCTAAGGCCATGTTGTTTATTATATTGTTTCCTACTCTCACTCTATGCAAATTCGGGTACATTTACTCTAAATTGTATATTTATAATTCCATTCGTTTACAATTTTTGGGTAGCTCGGATGTATATTAAGAAGTACCGTGATTTTAAATACATCTGTCTATGCATATTTTTGAATTTTATTTTAAATTAAAAAAGTAGTTTTAGCTTTTAACAAATCAAATAAAAACCGTGATTAAGGCCGATTTGTAAATTCCCTTATAAAGCTGCTTTTGGTGGACGTTTCTGAAAAACGTAACAATTTAAAAGGTTCAAAGCCATTGAGTTTCTTAACATCCTTGTGAGAGAGGAAATTTGTATATGGAAACACGATCATGTGGAATTAAATGCAATTTCTTCCATTGCAACTATTTTAAAAGTATTTAATAATTGAATAAACACCTTGGAACGATATATATTCAAATCTATGTTGAAAACGGCAAGTGGTGAGAAACCAGGTTTACGAGCTCAAGATGAAAAGTAATCTGTTAATAACGTATCATTTTCATATGCCCAAAACAAAACCTAAGCAAAAACATATTATATACATTATTAGTAGCATCACTTAAAAATTTAATTTGTTATTTAAAACACAGCAAGAACTATAAATATTCAAACGAATTTAAGTGTTCTGTATGCCTTACTTGTAGCTTTTCATTTAAGATCAAAAGACCACGTTCAAAGATAGTAATAACGGATATTTCTTCAACCATATTTAAAGTACTAACACATCAAAAGTTTCCTTATAAAAAGAGCTCATTATGTTTCTAGATCTTATTGGTGATTTATAAATTAATCTGTGTTATTGTATGACACAAAACTAGGTAACTTTGTCCTTCTCTATGCCAAAAATTATACAATAATAAGTTTCCACATGAGTGTCCAATAGTTCAATGTGTCAACAGGACCATTCATTTGAGCGAATAAATATATTTACTATCACTGTGGCTTTATAACATCTTGTAAAATGTTTGTTAACTGGATGGACACTACTATATTATTACTGTGGCTTTATCACATATTGTAGAATGTTGTTTATAGGGATGGACACTGATCTATATTATTACTGTGGCTTAAGAACGTCTCGTAAATGTTGGTTGTCTAGGAAGAACACTAATGTAGATTATTATCATGGCCTTTGAAAGTCATCTAAAAAGTTATATCGGCTTAATTTAATTTTACATAAATTGTAATAAAATTATTCATTCAAGAATATTTTTAATTTTTTTCATTTCATTTTTCAATTTTCTGATTCTTTCTTTGTTCCCGTAAATTCAGGTTCACGCTATCTAAGGTATCCTCATTTTTGACCTCTGGATAAACTTTTTAATAGCCTTGCCAATTACAATCTCATATAACATCTAAAATATTGTCTCTCGAACCACTTATCACCATGGATCGTTAATAGGCCTGGAGGATGAGGATTACCAACTAGTTGGTAATCGCCAACCTCCGAATACACCAAACAAATTATAAAAGAAAAGAAAAAAAGAAGATAATTCCCCCCCCCCCCTCCTCCGTCAAAAACTACCGCCAATTGGTCATCCAACCAAATTAAATTTTCAAAAACTTTCAGATCCACATTTCATAGATCCCACCACCATATGGATATCTCTTGATATTTATGACCGATTGACTGCAGAGGATGTAAATATCCTAAATAAGCCAGTCTACGCCTTGAGTGGGGACAGACCTGCACTATTCAGTTCAGTATGGTTGGTGTTAACCTAACTATGATGGAATATTCAAATACAAATACACTTTTCGACAGTAGCAACATTTATAAAACCATTTGTACATAATTATTCATCAAGTTATGGGCTCTTTTGCTGTATATATGTATATATGCATATGCATTTATATTTATTATTTATATAAATATTATATGTATTATATTGATGCTTAATTTGTAAAAAACAACAATTTTTTTTATATCAGAGGCACGTTTGGTTCACCTAAACACTGTCGGCCTAGATTAAATGTTAAGTACAAGTACAATTAAAATAGTGATAAATATCATAAAATGTGAAGATTTGACTCAACGTTCAGGATTAAAATAAAGTTTAATTAGGAGAAAATTTAGAGAATCATGATGTGTGATAAAGTGAGTGATCATTAGTCTACTCTATTAATATAAAAAGGAGTTATAGTGAATATCTTTTAATTTTTTTCACGCCAAGTTTAATTGATCTAATAGAATATGTATGTAGAAGTTTGCATTTTTTTGTAAATTAATTCAAATAAGTGTTGAGGGAGACTGAGAAATAATTTAGTAAAAACAACTCTCAGTACACACGGCCGGGATTCTATCCCCAACCTCCCTTCACCCGTAGAATGTAGATCAGACTAAGAGAACTTGTCATTCAATCCGCGTGCCCACTTATACTTATATACTGGTGCCCCATTTAGGATACAAATAAATGTTATTTTATTTTAAAGAGGGACATATTATTATTATTATTATTATTAGCACCGCATCTTACTACCCGTTCGGGTTATACGCACTTACGCTAATGTGTAATGGTAGGGTGATTGTGAGATGAAATGGAGGACCTACAGTTTAACGTGGGATCCGAACCACGGTGGAGGCCTGGCATTCCTCACATTCACAAGTTGTGATTAATACACGTCTTGTCAGAGGTGAAGGAAGGGTTTGGCAATCAGATAAATCTGTGCCGGGACCAAGGATTGAACCCCGGACCCTCAGCACAGAAGTCTGACACCTTACCCCTAGACCACCAGGTCACCGAGGGACATATTATTTGGGTCTAGGGAATCAAATTTCTTTGTTAAACTATTATATTATGGTCTGGAACACCAAAAATAGAAGATAGTCTTTATGGCTAGTACTATTTTTAGAGTGCCAAACAATACTATTGTAGTTTAATCAAAATTAGCCAAACTTTAAGAAATAGTGACACTAAAATATAATATTAAAACACACAATTTAAAAGGCCGTCCAATTTAGGATGAAATTACCTAAGTTAATTCAACTTTTAGGAACAAAATCAGTACGCAAATTTCCATTCTTCCATCAGCTCTGGTCTATAATCTTAAACTAATTCAAAGGGATGAAGGAATTACGGACATGTTTGTTATTTATTTCTACAGTCAAAACTAAGCTACTAACAACTTACCTGCATCTTTGGGCGCGTGGACTAAATGTCAGGCTCGTTTAGTCTGTTTTGCCTGGGATGGGCAAGTCACGGTTGGAATCCCGGGTGGTTGTAGGCTACCGAGGGTCGTTTTGACTAAATGATTTTCCACTCTTATCTCTTAATAAATGTGGGTATATTTTTTATAAATTATACCTTCTTCATCCTAGTTCGTAAGTGTAATAAAAATGCCTATAATCTGAACAGGTTATAAGACGCGAAACTAACTTCCACAACCAAAAACTCAGGAATGTTAAGAGCTCGAATTCGATTTGATGTTTGTATGCCACATGACTAGAAAAAAATCCAATATTCTTTATGTATTTTTTAGCAACTCATTTTACTTCATGTTCGGGTTATACGCCTATGTACTAAAAATTAAGCTAATGTATTAGACATGAGAGAGGTTGAATTTAAAGAAACTGTACCGGAATTTGCGTGGGGGGGACTGTAAAATCATTTAGGAAAAAACCTGAGTACACTCGACCAGGATTTGAACCTTGGTTTCCCCTTCATAGGCTGTATGGTCTAGTTTGGTATCCACTATTATTATTATTATTATTAGCACCGCGTCTTACTACCCGTTCGGGTTATACGCTCTTACGCTAATGTGCAATGGTAGGGTGATTGTGAGATGAAATGGAGGACCTATAGTTTAACGTGGGATCCGAACCACGATGGAGGCCTGGCATTCCTCACATTCACAAGTTGTGATTAATACACATCTTGTCAGAGGTGAAGGAAGGGTTTGGCATTCAGATAAAGCTGTGCCAGGACCTAGGATTGAACCCCAGACCCTCAGCACAGAAGTCTGATACCTTACCCCTAGACCACCAGGTCACCCGTATCCACTATTAATACCTACACAAGATATATTCATAATTTTGGAAAAAATACCTAATAAAATTAAGATTAAATTTTTCTAGGTTCAATCCGTGCCACGTAAGAAGTATTTGAATCCCCTCATGTTTGCTCTTTGCTAGAAGTATTATCGATGAAGTTAGGCACCCAGGTTCTTTGGATGATCTATATATATAAAATAAATTGATCTTATATTTCATCGGTATGCAAAGTACAATATATACTAATTGCTTCAAATAGCGTTACTTGAAGGCCAAACCTTGGATCAAAAACTGATGGTTTCAATGTGATGTTTTTAGTTAAAACTGATCAAGTGTAGTATGAGTTGTTGGCAGAGGTAGCTCATAAATTTTTGTCAAGGCAATCCCGGATTGATGTGTCTGTACTAGTAAACTACATACCATTTGACAAACCACACATACGCATGTAGTGAGTGTACATTGAGCTTAAGAGCGAGTTTTATACTAAATAGGATTTAATATTATAATAGACCAACCTCGGTGGCGTAGTTGGCTAACGCGCCAGTCGTGTTGAGCCAGACCACCAAGGACGGGGAGATCGAAGTTCGAATCTCGGTCGGGTGAACTGGGGGTGGTTTTTCCTAAATGGCTTTCCACTCTCCCTCCACGCAAATTAAGGTTCACTTCCTCTAAATTCAACCTTCCCAATTCCTAATCCATTAGTGTAATTAGTACTTAAGCGTATAACCCGAACGGGTAGTAAGACGCGGTGCTAAATAATAATAATAATAAAAATATTATAATAATGTAATTTCATTAAGCCAGCCTTTCTTGGTAACAATCTAAATGCCACCAATAAGTGTTGGCTTTTCTCAGATTTACCTGTGCTCAATAGAGGTACATATCGTCTATAGCAGCTAATTTATCCATAATTAAATTTGGCATTTAATGAGTCTGACATCACGAATTTCATAGACAAGATTGTAACATAAAATTCTTCAAGCTTTAACAAACCATTTGCCCAAAAGGAAGGTTGACAACATGAACTTATACAATGCAACGTAATGTTATCTACTACTGTGAAAGTATATCAACAGTATATATCTTTCGACTTTCTTATATATATTTGAAACATTGTTTTTAAGTAAAGTCAGCTGCTAATTAATATCACATATTGTTGTAGCTTTAAAAATAACTATTCTACAATTATTTACTATGCGATCGCAAAACCAAACAGAAAAGGCTAACATCTGGAAAGAATTTATTTTAATAAAGATATAAAGAAAAGTGATATTTTGTATTTTTGTATTTATCTTGTTTCATAAACAACTTCCCTAAATATTCCTTATATATACGCTGTTAAATAGAGTAGATAACAATTTGGTGGCCGCATGGTCTAAGGTATCACTCTAGCAATATAATATATTGCCGATGACGTGGAGATCAGGATTCAATCCCAGACAGGTGTATTAAGGGCAGTTTTTCATAAACGGGTTTCCACTCTCCCTCAACGCAAATGCAGATATACTTCGTCTAAATTAAATCTTCTTAGTTCCCAACACACTAGAGCAATTAGAACTTAGGCGTATAGCCTTAACGGGTAGTAAGACGCGGTGCTAAATAAACAACATAGCTAGCTTAACAATACCTGCTTGGTTGTTTAGCTCTTACAAGATGGATAAATATAAGAGGGGCAGTTTATAAGATAGTTTATTCACAATACTTAAAGTTTATTGTCCGAAAATTAGTTCAAGCCTTCCTTCAACTCTATGTATGAGTTTCATCCGCGTCATCTAAAGGGCATCCAATCACTAATGATATACATACAATACAATGCCCGTTCTACTTTATAGCAGCTGACGCTCATAAAAAACTATTAATGACTGATGATTAAAGTTCATTAAGCTTTTGATGATCATATTTTATTTTTAACTAATATTTAAACAAATACGATGATTACACATTTTCTCTAAGCTGTAGGCAATAGGAAGGATCAAATCACTTTCAGTAGCTATCAACTACAGGCAAGGAACATAATTGATCACGTTTGATGTAAAATGAGTGTATGATCAAAACTACGCGTTGCCAATATTGTATTATAATACCTTTAGCCCTCTACACACAAGCGTGTATTCTTAATTAATTCGGTAGATAAGTTTGTACCAAAATAATGATGGCAAATATCACGAAATAACCAAACCTATACCTACCATTACTAATATATCAATATACGACACCCATTCAAAAGGTAATTGTTTTCATTCTTGTTTTGTGAATAGGTTTGGTTATCAAAATAAATAAAATTAATTTCAGAAATAGTTTTGTATGTTTAAAGTAAAATGTATGTTTATAATATAATATATTTTAAAATACCTATTCATATATCTATAAAAATACGTCCTATTTCAAAAGAAAGATAATAATTCTTTTTACTTTTTCAAGATACCTATGAGGAATTAAGTATTGTGACCATCAACCAAATATAAACTCAAGATTTTGATAAATGTAGATGTTTCATGAACCCCTGAAACTGGAAGTGGTTTTCACGATGCCGTTTGTCTGATTTAGCCTCAGTAATAGGGGATTTGTACCAAATTCAGTAATGATATGGGTATTAAAACTTCACTCTATGTACAAGACATTAAAATCCCTATTTTAAAGAGATGTTCTATGAAGTTTTTTTTAGGACCTGTAAAGAGAGAGCTTCTCTCACTCACCTCTGAACCCAACATAAATTTATTAAAATTGATCGGGTATAGAAACGAAAAGCTACAAAATAATTATATTATGTAAATTAACATGCGTTTAACAACGTGATCAAAAATATAACTTTAATTTGGTTTGAAACTAAAATACAACACACAAGGGGAATCATTCATTTAAAGTAGAAAAATGAGTGTACACGGCTATATCATTATAATACTCAGAAATTTAAAAATAATTTAAATTTACTGTATTGAATATTACTCCATAGAATAGGAAAATGATCAGTGTTTATTAAAATATAGATATATATTATTTATTTAATTCACATTAATTGAACCATGAAAGGTGCAAAAGTCCTTGTCTCCAAGTCTAGCTAAATATTTCAAGAATAGATTTTGAAATAGTTTGTTTCAATTACGTTTCTTTAATTCATACAACTCACAGAAATTCATATTATTTATGAATGTTTTAAACTAGCTCAAGTAAAACAACTTTTGAAAAAGTATTTTGGCATAGCAAGCGAGCAAGATAAACAAACTTTGGCTGCTCATTTAAAATAAATTAAGTTTTAAGGGTATTAACAACAAGAAACGGAATTCAAATATTATATTAGACACTATTGATATCAAAAAAATGAATGAGTATTTAGTTTAAAAAACATACACATTAAAATCTCAAAGAGACTACACAAATAAAGATTGAGGCAGGGTAAAGAAGTAACATAGTTTAAGCTTACCTTTCTTTGGGATGAGTGATTTCAGAAGCAGGACTGCATTTTCGTCACAGGCCCAAGCGTGCATCTTGCGGTAACTATCCCTTCCCTTTTCTGTCAATTTGTCCCATGGTTTGGGTTTTGATAATAGCTCGGACACTGTCCCTTGAGACAACCCTAAAACATATTTGGCGAATAGCCGCTGTCCTATATTGTTAATTGACAATAGTTCGCGCACGCGACGAGAAATATGTAACGTATCCAAGTTCTGCGTCGAGTATTTGTCCATGTTGTACCTTAACATTTCTTGAAGTCTTGCTTCCATTGGGTCACCCTTAGGTATTAGAGATTCACCCAAACGCCCAACCATGACACCACTTGGTGTCATAGGGCCACCCTCGTCCGAAAAACGAAATGGACTTCGTGGGTCGTCAAACCTAAAAGGGCTCTTAATACTATCGTCATTACGAAAGTAATTAAGTCCACTACTAATTGAGGTGCTTGTTGGAGGTGGTACAATAATACCATTGTTCAAATTTGCGTTAACACTTAAACCATTCCCAGATATGCTACTGTTTAGTATGTGAGATGTATTGATATTGCTACTTAAGTGAATATTGTTATTGTTACTACACAACACACTTCCTTGTGACGAATCTTCTGGTGGTGTCTTGGGATTTCCATTCATGAGGTGGTGATGGTGGTGATGGTGGTGATGATGAAGAGGTAAGCTTATATCAGCTCCGGAGACTGCTGAAGAAGTCGTTGTAGTCAGCGTTGGTGCAGCCAATGGGGCGGAAATGGCAGAGGTAGTGTTCACCAAAGTGAGAGAGGTGGGTGTTGACGCGGTCGCAAATGCCGAGGACGTTGTTGAGGAAGATGAAAGGGCACGGGAAGATTCCGAAGACTCTATAGTTTTGTTGTTTTCCATTTCGGATGTGGATTGTTGCGGTGTCGATGGGTTCGGCGTTGACGGCGCTGTCTGTGAAGGATCTGTGGGGGAGTGAAGACTTACTATAGGTTGGTGTGAATGTTGTAGTGGTTGCTGATGCTGTTGCTGTTGTTGTTGTTGTTGGTGATGATGGTGATGGTGAACTGATGAAGAAATGGCAGCGGCATGACTTTGACTCAGGATCGTACGTTCTAGAGAACGACGCCAGTTTGCGACAATTTCTTCACCGAGGAAAGAACCAAAGGTTTCTACATTTTGAAGGGGAGGGGGGAATATTATGGAAGGAGGGAGTGTAGAAGGTGGAGGGATAGATGGAGGCTGGGCAGTAGAATTTTCAAAAGAATGACCCATAGAGTGAGAGTGGGACTCCAACATGTGATGTGACGTTGTGGAGTTCGTGGTGGTAGTTGTAGTTGTACTACCTGGAAAAAGGGAGGGCAATATAGTGATTTTTAAAAAGTTCAAGAAGGAGCTCTCTTATAATTTGGGCAATAAATTGCAATGCCCTTAAAAGGCCACAGCCAGATTTACAAACAAATTTTTCCTTAAGTATGAAACAAATTTTAAGAGATTTAATGCAGACACAATTTAGGAACACAAAACACAAATATTCTGAAGTAGATCTAATAATAGCGACATCAGATACATGCATGATCTACCGTGTCTGTAAGAAGATTAATTTAACATAAATTGACATCAATTTATTGAAATAACATTTAAGACATAGGACACAATTTTTTTTCTGTAAGCCAATAATCTCACTGTGGAGATGCATGCATTAAAGAAACCCTGTATTAAACTGAAGTGACGCTAATAGGTTAAATGCACAGGGCACTTGATCAGTTGACAATGCAGTATAAGAGTGATAAGCATGCAGAAGTAGGATTATTTAATACGCCACATCGTCACATCACCAGGATATGGGGATACATTTGAATGGAAGCTTGTGTGTGTATTAGAGTTAAAAATAAACATTAAGGCCAGGATTGCTAAACCCTGCATAAAACATCACATACTGGTATTAGAAATGGCATCCATAAAAATGTTGGGTTGTGATTTACAAATTATTTTTAGTTACTAGAAATAAATATAAAGTTTAATTTTGTTTTGAGGAATTCACAGATTTATTATAATCATGAAATACTTTTTAAGGAAATGCTTTAGAAAAAGTATTACATATAACGTTTAATACATTATTTTTAAATGGTAGGTAATTTAAAATAAAAATCTTTCAAAAAAATAATATTTTTTCGCAGTGTAAATATAATCAACTATAGTGAAACTATATTTTTTCAATATTTAAGACAGTAAATAAACAATGTATTTGGACATTTAAATTTTTGTATATTTGTTTACTACACAATATTAATTTATGTTAAAATACCAAATTATCTTATAAATTATATATTACATTCAGCTATCAAATTAAAATACTTTGTACTATTTATTTTAGGCCAAGTCCGAGTGATTGAAGTGGATAAATAAACATATTTCTAGAGGTTTACTAAATTATTTTCTGTACAATGACAAATTAAATGTTCCAACGGAAAATTTAATTTAGATTCTAAAGTATATGTGAGCAATTTGCAACAATGCATGATAAAGTCATATTGTTGTTACTTCAGATAGGACAATAGTTTAGTAAATAAAAGGAATGGTGCGCTCATACTTTGAATATAAAATTGTTTTAGTTTCGCTTGAAGGAAATCATATTCCCGATAGTCTATCAAATATTTCAAGTTATATTTTTAAATATGTGGATGGTTATAGAAACAAATGTGTTTGGTGACGTGACAAACAGACATACACACACATACACACACACACACACACAACACACACACACACACACAAACATACTTAGAAACGGAATGTGGACCAACAGCAACAACAACAGCAAACTAGGAACCAAATTAGATAACACAAATTATACGTGGTAAATAGTTCATTTATAAGTTTTAAAATAAAATCACATTATTTTAAAAATACAATCTTGAATAATTTAATTTTGGATCCCAAAAAGCTGTTTAGGTACAGTTAACCATCCTATATTCCCCTAACTCTCTTCCACACTTTATCTTGCACAAATTCTGATAAAATTATACTCTTTATCCTTAAAATGACGTTTGAGGCTAAAAACACTATCGCCTGAATTCCAAAGCAAGGTGTTGAAGAAATTGACGCTTAATCTTAATGATTAGACAATATAATTGTAGTCTACCTCTAAGGAGAGTCCATTGAATTCGTAAAACTAGTACAAACATTTGAGATTAAAGTAAAGACATTACAACACAAAATAAATATCATTCAAACGTGAAAATTCGTGTCTCGGGATCGGAATTGATCGTATTTATTTGAAAAATAGTTTTCGAATTGATCCATGATTCAGAGACTACCTTAATTTCAGAGGTTATAAAAAGTGCCCATTTTGAAATGATCGCATATTGGGATAGTTTAGATTTTAAGAGATTAGGCCCTGACCAATTATTAGTTTGTTATGTTTATAAAAAAAAGCAATGCATTTGTCATCTTCAGTGATTGAGCACAAGTGTATGGAACCCTGATTCAATTCCGAGTGGTGTTGACAAGGCCAATATTAGTACAAGGGCTCACCCTGCTATTTAATCAGTTAATATATATTCCCTGTGGCTTGGCATAAAATATTAAATTCACTCTCTTGAATAAATCTAGATTTCTAAGTTCCATGCCCCTATAACAGCCTACTCTTTTTATCATAAAAAGATCCTAAATCAGCTCTAAACTTTGATTCACTGGTAGATGTGTGTTGCACCTCTTCTACTAAATTCTTCTCCAATAACATGGATTGTTTGAATCATTTTTGCTATTTAGATAGGTTAGATTGATATCCTAGTGGAACTAGTAGGTAACTGACTTGCCAACCAATCTTTCTCTAGCTATTCTGATTGGATCAAAGTTTTCTACTCCCTAATTTAAATTGTATATATGTTTACAAGGGGAATACCTGATTCTAAACTTTACGTCTTAAGAAATACTATTACTATAGTAAGAAATCATTCACATCGGTTAAAACAGGGATTAAAATGTCATACTCAACTAGTTTGGTTTCACCGGTAAAGAGGAAAGATCGTGGCCTAAATATTGTCCGGGCGTGTTGAGGGTGTTTTTCTTAATGTTGCACCACTCTCTCCTCACAAAAATATTGGTATATCTAGTATAAATTCTACTTGGCTTACTTCAACACCATCTAGTGTGATTAAATCGCGCTGAGCCAGGACGAGTAGTAAGACGAGGTGGATTTTCTTGATAATATTAATACCGATAAAATAATAATTATTATAATATAATACATTTTATCAATACTAGCTTCAAAATATATATTTGTGATTTTTGAAACACTCTTCTTACTGTAGATGAGTTCACCTTAATTACGATTGTAAGTGACACATGATATAAATCAACGAAGCAATAATTGTTTGCACTCAAAGCAGTGGATGCATGGTATAGGGTGTAATTCTTTAAAAAATACCGGATTACTTGTGACGGGGAGGTTGTGGTCCGAATGCCAGTTTTCACACTCTATATATCTCCACACATATTACCTTTATGTTTTACACCCTTAAAGCCTAGTTTATTAGTCTAAATATGAGGATAGCCATGATAGGTAGTAAACTTGGAGCACATTTGCATGCTTAGCAAAGGGTTTTGAGTTTGATTCCCGGCAAGGGTCGAACATTGGTTGCTGTGAGGTCTAGTATGCTCTCAATCACCAATTGTTATGGTATTTGGTCATTGTGTTTGTCCTAAAATCAAACTAAAATAGTAATATAATGACTGACACAAACAAGTAGTATTTGACTTAATATATTGTTTAGAAAGTGTGCGTTAAACTAATAATGTTAATCCAGGTTTGTAAGTGAACTAGTAATGCTACTGGCTCTCAAATACCCAAATAAGATAAGGAGAGGGAGTTCAAAAGAACCGGCACAGCATTCGTCTCGAAAAAACAACCAAGCTACTTACTTACATGGATCAATATTAATAATGATATTGTTAAGAAATGGTTGGTAATAAATACAGCTGCTATTATTACTAATACTATTGTTATTTTTATTATTATATTACTGGGACTGAGCTATACCCAACCCTATAACTATTCTAGTTAATATTTTGAGAGAACATTACATGGAAATGAATCCGCGTTCAATTGTAGTCTTGGATCTGCAACGGTTTAAATTCCTGTATGATACCAAAAAAAAAAAAAAAGATTTCTTAAATTTGTGATTTTCCATCCTCATCAGAAAAATGTTGTTTAGTTTGTTTAGGAATCAGCCCCCTCACTTTATCACCAAATTAGCTAGTGTAAGTAGTGGAATTACTCCCCTATCTCATACATCAAGTATGGTACTAAATATTATCTTAATGAGTAGCGGTCATAGAAAACTGAATACATAATTATTAACTCTTCCGAGGCGAGAGAGATAAGGAATATTGGTGGTGATTATTAATATGTGTTTTTTTTTCCCTCCACGTCACACAACCTGTTTAGGCTGAACGCATACATATATATATATATATATATATATATTTATTAACACCGCGTCTTACTACACGTTCGGGTAATACGCTTTAATTACGCTAACGGTTTCAGGAATTATAAAGATTATATTTAGAGGAAGTGTATCCGCATTTAGTGGAGGGATAGTGGAAAACCATTTTGGAAAAAACCCTACACTCAATACATCCGAGTTAGATTCGAACCTTGGTCTCCCCGTCATCACAGTTTTATCTACTTCGAGACTAGCGCGTTAGACCATGTGGCCACCGAAGCGGGTGCATATGAATTAATTACGCTAGTATTGTGTAAATGAAAGTAGAATTTGGAGGAAGTGGAGGTAGAGTGGAAAGCCATTTAGAAAAAAACAACACCTTCAGTACACCCGTTTGGGTTGCGAATCCCAACATCTCCATCACCAGTAAACCAGAGTAAACTAGCATGACACTTGAACCATGCTCCTACCATCACGGGTGTTTATTAAGTAAATAACTATCAAGCATAGCACGGAAGTTCTACCGATAGTTGCGAGAATATTACAAGGAGATTCTTGATGCATAAATGTCTGAAAAGACAACAATAAAAATCGACTCAAATCCCCTTATGACTATGTTTACCTAATGGGTAGTTTATTAGATTAGTTCTTATCATTCAACTAAATATATTGAAAAATAATATTATATATTCGTTGATTAGCTTAATGTTGTGATTAAGGACTCATTTGTTTATTTTTAATACTTTTTTCTGAATATCTTATTACATTTTGTGAGTGCGGGTTTTATCCACGCACGCACCGGCTGTACAGTTGTATCGACACTAACACGACATTCTATGACAGAAACAGTCGCTTTAACACAAGATCATTATAGTAGTTATTCAATTAAATGACCAGCCTAAATTTACAGTAAAATGTTTTCAGTTTTCAGTGGGGCTAGAACTCAGAACCTTTACAATAGTCAGTAAAATCTCTCTTGACAGAGCTAACTATACCAGTTTCAATCTTTATTGCTACTAGCTAACGTGTCAATGGCTGGTGCTTAGGAGATACACGAGACTATCTAAGATTATTAGTGGACAAAACTTACACGTATATTAAATATATGTTTATAGACTCACGTTCATTGGGACTAAAGTCCGTCCAGTCTTACAATTTAAAAGTATCGAAAACAGCTTTAGATTTATCTGCCTCGCGGTTGTAACTTTCTATTATTAACTTAGGTAAATTGAGAATTTGACAAAATATATTTGCAAAACTTGTCAAAACAGAACGACTTTTGAGTAGCTCATTAACTGTCAGAAAAGGGTCACGTTAGCGTGAAGCAACTTTATTTTCTCTTGGCTACAGCTTTCGATCCCCTACTCTCGCCTGATACATTTGTGGTAAAGTCTGTTCAGCGTAGGAATTGTTTCTGAAAGGCCTTTTTCCCTACCAGAAAGCTACTATATAGTAGGATATTGGTAGGAAAAAAGACCTTTCAGAGAATAATTCCTACCGTGAATGGAGTATAGTTACAATGACTCCAGCAATGCCCGAGAGTTCGATCATAATTCCGTCACCCCATCAATGCTATCATACACATAAGATTCATAAATTAGGTTTTGGGACTATTTAACATTAATTTAATGTAAAAAAAGAATTATATTCATGTTATTGAAATTAGCTCATTATTAGAGAGGTATCCTTATTTGAAAAATAGGTTTCCCTCAAAATAAATATTGTTTTTGTTCTTTTTAAAAACGTACTTTATTACTTTATGAGGCTGGAAATGGGTACCGTTTTAACAACGTGCACATCCCAGAAATCTTCTACAGATAAGGTAAAGTGCAATTAAGTAAATATATTGCTAAAATATCATATGAGTTTTTTTTAAATATAAGTATAATATAAAACGATTGTATCTGGCGTTTAGCTCACATAGCACAAAAAAAAAGCGATCTTAATTCTTCAAGAGTGATGTTCTAACACGATTAATGTATCGCACATTGTTAATCATACACATTTGATACAGGTTTAACTTCATATTCATTACGCCTTAAGGTGTATGGATTAAAACGTAGGCTAACATTAAGATTGCTATACATTTCTGTTGAAGTCAGAGAATAAACAGCTCTTCCAATGACACTGTAAGGCATGGCTAAAATTTTGAACATGAGGTGGTTGGTAGCAATGGATAGGCCTTTGATTTTATTTTGTTAACATTTATTTTAAGATAAATTTTTATCTAAAGAAAGATTTTAGGCACGCAAAACAGTTTGAGAAAAGTAAAAAGCGCTGTGATGAAAAATTGATCGTTATTGGAACACTTACGTAGATGATAGTGTCCCATTTTAAAATTAATGTTTTATGAGAGCTTAAGCTTTCTTATCACTTTACCCTCCACACACACACACACACACATCTTCGTTTACCCTGTAAGGTGGTAAGCTTACCTCGATATTCCACTATGGTATAACTTATAAGATAGGGTCAAAGTGTAATATATCAAGGTAAGACTGCTACCTTTTTTAAGGGTAAACGGAGTGTAAACTTATGTTTATGAAATGCCAAAGTAACCAAGTTTATTTAAATATGATAGACGCTCATCCTATTATAGATTGTACAGTACATAGCAATTGAATTTAAATAAGCCTGAAATTAAATTGATAATTATTATAACTAATTATAATAAATCATATAGCATTAAATTGACAAAGTTAAATTATTAACAATCGAGTGCATGCAGGGATGTTCTCATTAAAATTATTACATTTTGTAATATATTGTCTTGTATGGAAAAGAGTCTGACTATTTTATTTTTACCTAATGCTCTTTTGATATATTTATTACTTTATCAATAATATTTTTCAATGACGTACGCCTGATTAGAATGTACCTCTTTGCCACACAAATCCATAACAGTAGGGTTTGTTAAGCTATGGGAACCTATGGTTTCTATAATACTACACCAATATCTCAAATACCCACACATTCACCCAGTGTCAACTGGGCATCGAACCGAGGTTGTCAAAGTATGACAAGAAATACTTTAATATTCTTGATAACAAAAAATCCTATCACTTATATTATCAATCAATGTAGATCTTACTATGAAGCATTTTGATTAATATTATTATGTTATTTGTTTTGAAATATTGTATCAGAAGACCATTAAAGTGTCTCCTGTGAAATTATTAATTATAAAAAATATCCCTTAAAAACAGATGAAAACAAAATTAATATAGTCATTTAGATGCTTAATACATGTTCAGAAAACGGATAGTTTGAAAAAATAATTATATCAAAAGGTAACATTATAGCTTAAACCTTTTTAAAATAAGCATTTAAGACTAAATATTGTTGATTATTATATAAATAAGTGGTGATAAATTTATTAATAACACTCTTTAATACTAATAGGACTGATCTGAAACCAAATTCACTAAGTGGCTGAATAAAAATGTATCAATTAACATTACAGATTTTTAAAAACATGGGACCACAATATATTGTATGGAAAATAAGCAGAAACATTTCAAAAGAGTTATTTAATTTTGTAAAATGTTCTTGTAGCCCACAATCTGATTAAGTGGATGCTAATCTTTGAAATTTTGATAAACAATAAACAAAGGAACACATAATTTTGAAACGTGTATTGGGGGACTGTTTGTTGTTAAAATGATTAAAAAAAAGGGTGCTAGTTTGGAACCTTTAGATACATTATTAGTATTCGGGTATTTGAAGTATCAATATTATATCAACTTCCAAAAAGGCTATGTTTTAGTTGCTAGACATATAGGGCTTTCATATTAAATCATATCTAATTTCAGGAAAAACCTTATCAAGAAGATTAAATATATCTAGTGATCGATTTCAACAATTACCATCGGAGTTTTGTAATAATCGACTTCATAATTTTAAAAAAATTAAAATTTATACACCGAGGATATACGTACATACATCAAAATTTTAAATTTCAAAAATTTTGAGGGGGAAACTGCAATTTCAGAAATCTATCACATCTCTCGATTCCAATTTATCCGACTTTAACTTTTTTATTTTAATTAAAACATTTTCTTAGAGGGTTATCATATCCAAGTTACACAAATTGTTAATAGCGAGCTCGCAATCTATAGCCCTATATAATTGTTGAATATATGGGTGCTAATAAGACAGGATTTCCGATGTCATAAAAAAAGTGGTCAATATCTATAAATAAAAGATGTTGATTTGTAAATTTGCATAAATATCAAACAAATTTAAACTTAAGTTGGGTTTTTACTTCAAACCATGTGCAAACCCTAAGCAAGAAAGTTGACTTAGGCGAATTTTTGCCTGCCAATGACATTCTTTTTATATCAGTGAAATAATGACATGTATTAAAAAGAGTCAGTAATGGCTAAACTGTTATAACAAATGTTGATTATTTTTTTAAATAAAGTATATATTTATTGTACCAGCCCCTACCTACCCATCTCTACTTTCTCTCTCTTAAGAATGTTAAACGTTGTCTGCAACGTACGCTTCCTCGTTGTTCATTAAAAAAGTCAACAAATTTTATATTTTTTTAGCACTCCGTCTGACTACCCGTTCGGGTTACATGCCTAACAAATAATAAATATTATTTAATCATGTTAAACAATATTAAATATTACTGTTTTTTCCTAGCACATAGGCCTACAACAAAAAAAAATCAATATTTACCAGTAATCTATATTTTTTACTAAATATCCATATTCGAGGTATTTCAAGATTAGTGGTTTTGCACAAAAGTAAACAAAGCATTTCAATCCATAGAACACAACTAACGTCGACTAAATCAAATAAATGAATTTGAATATTCTTTTACCTTCGACGTCAGCAGCAGTCGGAGTAGATTTCAATTCTGCATTCTCAGCTTGCTGAAGAACTTTCGTCCTCTCCAAGAGTAACATCTCAATAGATTGGTTGGGGATTTCAGCAGGAGTACCACCAGGACCAAGTGGAGGGAACTCGATTGTCCTGAGAATACTATACAAGACATCTTAATTTAGCATAATTCATTTGACTGATTATTTAGACAAAGCATGAGGATAATACAAAAATAAACAAAAAGGAAACGAAAGCTAAAAAAAAACCCCCAAAAAACAACACTTTAACTAGCTGTCATGCTATGATTCAAAACATTATGCAAGCTCTCACAATTTTTTTTTGTAGCTGCTTCTTAATACCCATTTGGCATTATAACTATAATAATCTGTTAAGGATGAGGATGGTTGAGCTTATAAGAAATGTACCCGCATTTGGGTGGAAGGGAATCCATTTATTTAGAACCGCCCTCAGTACACCAAACTGGAATTCAAACACCGACTTCTCATTCAGTGGCCGTTTAGTATATTGCGATATTGACAATTCTATATCATAAATACTTGAACAAAGTAAGTACAATCTAATGGGGTCAACCCGTATTATATTTGGGTTCAGAAAAATATTTTTTTTTTAGATTTATATTAATATATTTACAAATAAAACTCTAAACTTCTTAATGCCCATCTCCGAAGCTGATTGGTTATAAAGGAGAGATACAACTCTCCAATTCGAGTGAAATTTAGTTGGATTTTGAGCCTATGATCAAATCAATATATAATATTCCCTTCTTTTCAATACAGTTAACACGCTGGGCAAGTAAAAATAAAAATCTCTAGTTCCGAATGTTATAAAAGGTTAGTTTGAATTCTATGTAGTCTACAGTTTAAAATCCTAACCTTTGCATTTTCCTAACCATTCAAAAAATAATTTTGAAAACTTTCTTTCAAAATAAAACAATATTTTTTATTTCGAACCATACTTAAGAGCTTATTTTTGTTTCTTCAGCTATATGAAGCACCTGCTCTAGTTCTGCCCTATATTTCATCATCATAATGATATACGGACAACTCGTTTATCCCCTATGTAAAGAATATCTCTGAAATTTCAACCATTGTTAAGATTTATTGTCCTTGGAAATGTATGTTTACAGTATTTGCAAAAGTGTTATTTTATTAAGATGAATTTTATAAGATGAATGAAGAAAAACCCACCCTTAATATTTGAGTAATATAAAGCAAATTACTTTATTAATTGTATTTTTTTAACGTGCATTTTTATTTCCGATGTTACTAATAATGTATTAGCCCCGTTTACTTTTTCAAAAACTAACTTCCACGCCTACTACACGATGTCGATGGAAGATTGGATTCCTAACCTAAGCTCCCGTTTGACATCGTCGTAGTCCCTTTGTGCCTCAAGCCTCGACTCCAGCCTCGCAATGTGCTGCCTCTTGTGGTCTAGTTGCTCCTCCAGTCGAGCGATCTTGCCCGCAGAGCTTTCCTGCAGTTTGGAGATGCTGGCCTGCAACCGTTGCACGTCTTCCACGAGCTGTGAGATCTGGAACAGAGATGTCGTCACCTTTAGCAAGTGAACGGACTACCCTCATATGTCTTTTGGATTACTAATTACGTTCATATTTTAATTCAACTATCATATTTACCAGAGGTAGTAGAGTTAAAAAATGAAATTGTTTCAAATAATGGACTTAGATCAGAAACTTATTTTATTGAGATTTTTTCTTATGGTTAGATGGCCGTTACTTTGGATGGAACTTAAAATATTGAAGCCCAATTACCATAATGGTTTCCATAGAACGTTATTCTTATTGGAATTCTCAAATATAAATTTGAATATATTCTAGTTTGGTGTACTCGTTGGAGCTGAGAAAAGTGAAAGTATTGTGATTAAAACCTTTACAGTAGGAAAAATTTGCATAATTAATTAATACAATTAATAATAATAGTTTTCATAGTGCTCCAAAGCTGGGTAATAATATAAATTTACATAATTTATTCATAGAATTGATCTAATTCAACAAAAGGCCAATCAGTCAAAAGCAAATCTAATCATTTTAATCAATAAGAATTCAATTATTAAGAGTTTTAATAATAATAATTTTTCACCACCACCCCTATCCGAGCCCCAACTTTCTGACGCTTATTCATATCCTATGAATTCAATAAACTCAAGTCAAGGACACAGTTTTTCTGCTTCCCTTCGTGGTATTAGACCGGTAGTCAAAGGTTTTACTCAGGGATGTCAATAATTAATTTACTTGGATGCACATTAGGTCTAAGTTGAAAGATTTATTGGTTAGGTCATGAAGGAGGTAGGGCAAGGCAGATGGTAGCTGCATATAAGAGTCAGCCACTCTATACAAAATTAATGTATTGGTTACAATATTTTTTATCATTTTCGATGAGGGAGGAGGGATCACCCCAATTGCCCTCCCTCCCGGCCCCGCCACTGTATTCAGTAAACTAAAAAGTTGAAGGCACATTTTTTTAATCATCTTTTTTTCTCAAAGAATCGGTATAGTTTTTTTTTATATATTGGATTTATAAATGTGACTTTGTACCCAGAAAGTTTATTTTCAGAATAAGAACTATAAAGTTTTAACAGTCAATACTTTAGATTTCGGCTGCCAGCCAAACACTAGATGAAGACTTTGTATTCCTTTTGAATTATATTACATCTTAGGGGATTTGGATTGCGTCCAGGATGAGAAGTGAGATAAGAAGAAAAGAAACAGAATAAGAGGGAGGGGGGTCGTCTACTATTATTAAAGATGTAGACGAATATTTTTTCAAGACAGTTAAAAAAAACTTAAAACCGTAGTCAACAGGAATCTAAAGAGCTGCTTATTTTTGTCGTCTTAATGATTTATCATGTAAACCAATCCATACGGATACACATTTTGATCATTTTTAGCATTTCTATACTGTACATCTTCATAAAGTCCAAATATCTCGATCTGGTTAAGATCTCAAAATGGCATTAATGTACGTGTATGTAAGCGTCACTTATTTCAGTTTGACTGTTTATTCTTGTCTGTTTCCTAAGCTGAGACAGTTATATTTCTATGTTATGATCTCATCTAGTCTTTCAACGCTCGAAACCGTTTACTGTGCCAAACTTTATGGAGGGCATGTTCATATATATATATATATATATATATACTATTCAAAACCGAGACAAATTCATGGATGTTCCGTAGAAAGGGTCGGCATGGGTAGGTGGGAATTCTTGGGGTTGAAAAGCCTCAGAAATTATTATGTTTTAAATATACATAGAGTTAAGAGTTGCTCTATGACATTAGGAACCCTTAAGTTGTCACATTTACAAATTATGCCACTTAATCCTATTTTGAGTTAGTTCTATTAAGTCCACCTCACTACACCCTATTTACTTCTGCTATAGTCTAGTTTCATTATTATGATACTATGTTATCTAAAAAACATGTCACAAATATTCGTCACTTTCTTCTGAATTTGAACTCTGGAAATCTATGGGAAGTGAGATGAGCAAAAAGGACCTGATCAAAACCGCTATCGATGGATTAGATTAGCACAGTGTCACATTTTATCCCGAAATTTATATAATATTAAAAATAATTTTAACCATGCCATTGATTCACTTGAAAGATGTGTTTCTTATTGAAGATGGCTAAAAGTAGTTTGATAAGCACTCCGGGACAAGATTGACTTTCCAGCCTAGCTTTACTAAATGTTCTGAGAAACATTGAAACAAGAGCGACTTACAACTTTGTATTGGTTAGTGTTCTGAGAAACACTATGGGGCAAAATAGACTTACCAGCCTGTCATAGCTAAGTTTTCTGAAGCAGTTCGCCTTTCTAGCCTTGTCACAACCCTTCAAGCAGACTACCAGAATTTACACTTTCTCCAACCATCTCACTCTTAGCAGAAAAGCACAGTGTAAACTACTCCAGGTATTGAGTCACCGTGATCTAGCCCACTCGGGAAAGAAACTTTAAGATCAACAAGAAGAAACCAAGGTATAAAAGTACATACATTCAATCTCACCAGTAGCCCCGTTGTTTATAAATTCTCCCAATCATGTATATATTTTAGGTAAACTATATACTATGGCTATCATTAAAAGATGAATAAGAAGATACAGTAGGCATCACCAGAACTCCTCCAAATGCCCATCTTAAGAAGACTCGAAAAGGGTCAAATAAGACTGCAGATTCTAAGGTCCCAGACCCATATATCCAAAACTTTCAGTCATCCTCCAATTCTCTGTTCTCCCCTTCCTAGAATTATAACCCTCTGCCATTCACCTAATTATCATAACCCACGCCCCTTATTCCCATGAACAGATCCTCATTCGAGCCTTATCAGCCACACTTTCAACCCAAGATTTGATCCTCATTAAACTTATAATTTGAAATCCCAATAACTTCATCCTGGCCCATTCAATTCTCCAGCAGCAATCTCTTCAAGGAGTCTCCCATGGGAAGAGATGAACTGGGACTTTGCATAGATTCTCCAACAAGACCACTACGCAGCAGAATATCACATACCCGGCCACTTACAAATTAGATTAGGTTCTCATTAACGTACAACTCCGATAGCACCAGCAGCTGAGGCAATATTTTGTAGATTCTGCACCATCCCTTTCAGTGGAAAATGTCCTTAAGAACCTCAATAGTGAACCCAAGCAAATAAGATTGTGCTGCAACACGGGACCTGACCATCAAACCTTTTGAAATTAAATAAATTCAGCGGACCCAGAGCTCTACAAATATTTCTTCGTCATTTCCAATTTTATGAATAAAATAGGAGGTGCACGAATACAAGGTAATCACACCTCACTCTAAGGTCCCACCACCTTACTCCAAGATAACCGCACCTTAGATAGATTGTTACAGGGAGACAAAACAGGAGGGTCCATTCCCCCTGCCTGCCCACACCGAAGCCTCAGCTTATTGTGCGGTATCTCTCCCTGTTATCCTAGTCAAGCCATCCTGTGTTCCTAAAAAGCCCAAGGAGTCCCACAACTAGATGATCACTAGATACAATTCCATTTGGGTTAACCGCACCTTAATTCAATATCATTTACACACTAATCCACCCTTATTACCAGGTCACTACACTCTTAATCAAAAGTCATCGCACCCTGAGCTAAGATCATCACACCTTAATCCAAGGTCACCGTCCCTAAATACAAGATCATCGAACCTTATTCCAAAGACACCGCACCTTAATTCAAGGTGAGGTAAGGTCACTGCACCTTAATTTAAAGTCAACACACCTACTTCAAGGTAATTGAGCCTTACGCTAAGGTAATTGCACCATACTCCAAAGTCATCAAACCTTAAGTTAAGACCATTGCACCTTACTCCAAAGTCATCCGACCCCACACCAAGGTCATCCCACCTTACATTAAGTCATCATCCCTAATTCAAAGATCATCTAACCTTATCCTCTTAACAGGTGTGTCGTCAAGAAAAGATTAAGAAATGGCTCTCTGGACAAGGAACTGTTAGCAGTGTGCTAAAGAAGAATGTAGAGCCAGTGAAAAAAAAAATGAATATATGGTGAGTCATACAACGACTGGTTTTATTTTGTATATATGGGATGGAAAGACAACCCATTGTGAAGACTGTCAAGAGGGAAATAGGCAAGAACAAGATGAATTCATCGCATGGAAACGGAATCTGCAGACCCCTCTAGTCTGGCCAGAGCATGGATTCTCTACCATGCTGACACGTGCACCACCCGCCTTCGCAAGTCTCAGCAACGAAGACCATACCCACTTTTGTATAAAATAGAGATCCTTCTGAAAACCAGTAACATACCTCAGGATGGTTTGATACAGATACTAAAAGAACATTTAAGAGACAAGACACTTCACTGGTAGTATTATTATTATCACTATTCCCAAACTCGGGAAGAAGCATAACTAAGAATACAAGAAAGATTCTAGCTCCCAAGCTCTAAAAATACATCTCTCATTGAAAATGTACGAGTAAAACCAAACCAACGAGTAAACCATAGAAGACTTCCTGTTGAACAAGATACAACTGTACAGGCGTCTATTCCCAACAAAGACGGAGGATTAGAACGTAGCTGTAGTGGCAGAACTTATACACCTGACCATACATCCATTTATATCCACAACCCCACTAATTTCAACAGACTTATTGGTTGACCAAGCCATAGCCATCCAGAAGGACATAAAACGCAGGGTATCATATCGTATCGGAATGCCTGTAGAAGATCAGCCCTGGAAAGAGATTTCACCATTCTCCAAGTGTCATCATTGCCCAGCAAGGCATTTGCATAGGGGTTGCTCCTTGCTTAGAGAAAATAATCCTCAAGAATACCAATACAAACTGAAGAACCATTCTAAAGAGCCGAATAGCAGGCATCAGGGATGAAACTAGTGCCCTCTTAGCCCCTCACAAATATTTCCTTACTAGGAAGCAGACTCGAATATACAATACCTATAATACCCATACAAATATTGAGAAAAAATATTTAAAAAATCATAAATACCAGAGCATCTGAAAACTTCTTACATATTCAAAGCCTTTCTAGAGAGAAGCAAAGCCTCATTGAAGTTCCTACTCACACTGTCAATCCTGCCAAACAAGGAGTGGTACTTCACGTGCTAGGATAAATTCATTTCCCAATATTCGTAGGAAATATAGAAACTTAGTCTAACTTTCTTATCACCCCAGGGCTTGTGTCAGATATTATACTCGGAAAAGCCGTAATAATCGACTACCAGTGAGCATGTATCATCATGGGGAAACATAAATGTTCGCTAGTATATTTGAGGTTAGTAAGACAAAAGTATCTCCCCCGACTGACAAGATCTTTACTAGCCTAGAACATCACTTCTCAGAAGAGCAACAAAACTCCCTGAAGGAAGTACTGACCGGACACCTTCAATTGTTCAACGTTATTGAACCACAAAGTACTACCAACTGAACAGAACATAAAATAATACTTGACAAAGAACCACATAATAAGGGAGTGAAATACACGTAGTCCTCAATGAAAAAACACATAAATAAATAACCAGTTGAAAAAAATCACGGTTTTGTGTGGATTACCGACAAATAGACTTTGTCACGCGAGATGAAGACAGCTCCAGGATATGGACTCTCCAACTTCTACAAGAAATAGGCACAGCCATAGTGTTTAAAAACTAGACTTAAAGCTGGCTATTGGCAAATCCTCATGAAAATAATCTCAAAACATTTCAATAACTTCATGACCCTAAAGCCATGCCCTTTGGCTTAAAGGGAGCCCCAGGAACCTTACAGCGAATGATGACTCAACACGTATTGACAGAATACATTGGAGTGGTCTGTTTTACATATATGGATGGGATAATCGTCTTTTCTAATACATTTAAGGACTATATGAGACCTCTAGAACTAGCGTTAGAGAGACTCTCACCATACAACCTTCACTGCCGGATGGACAAATGCACATTTGAAAAGGATTCACTCAGATATCTGAGACACGTAATCACCTCTGAAGGAAACAAGCCTCATCCAGAAAAAATCAAGGCTATCCAGACCTACAAAACTCCCGCAAATCCCAAACAGGTCCAACAATTCCTAGGATATTGAAATTGGCTGCGGTAGTTCGTACCGCACTTCTTAGATCTAGCCCAACCAATAACTGCACTCACAGAAAAAAAACCACATGGAAATGAAGATGGGAAGAGCAGAAATTAAATTCGTTCAACCAGATTAAAAGAGCTGTCTCAAATATCCATCAACTCTCTCGGCCTGATCCAACCCAAGATTTTATTCTAGAGTCAACCGCTAGTAAGATAGATTTAGGAGAATCTCGCTACCTGGAAGTAGTTGGGGAAGAAAGTATTATTTCTTACTGCAGTTCAAAGGTGTATGCCACCGCTTAAAAATATAGTAACAAGCACCCTAAGACAGGACAACAGATGTCTCACATGACTTTACGGGATAAGAGTTGATTTATTCTAGAAATAGACACAGTAATGTGATAAGATCCGTTACAAGAAAACGTCTTCTAGGCAAAGCGTTAGTACGACCAGGAGAACCACACGTACCAAAGCATGACTCTCCTTTACTTACTCAAGATACAGGGTCACCGAGGTCGGGAAGGTGGTGGTAAGTGACAAAAGGCCCTCTCAAGGAGGAATGATCCCTACCCGTAGTGGCTAGGTGGCTTCGTTTGGTATTTATATCACTCTATAGCTGAAACGATCAATATATATAACCCCGTTAGTGCAGCCGAACGATGGTTGCATCGTATGATTTTACTATGCATATTTCCTTCATACTTTGTGTACTTGTATTTTGGGGAAATGTATTCGATAGCAGGGGTGGATCCACATGGGGGGTACTTAGGGAGAAATTCCCCCTCCAACTCCCCCAAATAGTAAGGCGACAGACAAACAATTGTAATTCAGCCGAAATAAACACATCTGAGAGGATCAACGGAAAAGGTGGCATGAAAAGCTCCAAGTGAACGGACAAGATTTTATGATATAGCAGGAAAATTCAGATTGAGATATTGCAAAGATTGTTATGGGTGACTGGTAGTGTCATCATCGCGTCTAATCAAGACATGACTGAGGACAACTATGGTGAAATGCAGACTTGTTTGCTTGTATTACAATTATATAATTTTAGGCACACAAGAAATAAAGCAGTTGGCCAAAACTAGTAAATATAGAATAGTCATAATAGATAACGACTTGTAGCATACACTTAAGAAATATTATAAAAATGACATTATAATATTGTAATTAACGATTTGTTTTATTTATATTTTCATTTATTTCCATCCCATTTATTTCTATCTTATCTCCAGGAGTCCAAGATGACCTTAGAATCCCTATTTTGAGGGATTTGAAACAAACAAAAAAATCTGGGAGATCACCCTTTCCCCCCTAAATTTTTGGTATTCCATATTCCGTGTCCTAGACCCCCGGGTAAGAGTCCCCCCCAAAAAAAGTTCCCTGGATCCAACCTTGTTTAAGAGTCGTTTACTAATGAGTGATTCTTTAAAATTATATTATTAATATTAGAACCGCGTCTTACTATCCGCTCGGGTTATACGCACTTATGCTAATATGTAATGGTAGGGTGATTGTGAGATGAAATGGAGGACTTACAGTTTAACGTGGGATCCGAACCACGGTGGAGTCCTGGCATTCCAAATATTCACAAGTTGTGATTAATACACTTCTTGTCAGAGGTGAAGGAAGGGTTTTAAAATTATAAACTTGTTGAAAAATGTTTTTAACTATTTAGATTACCTGGGTGGTGTTTAAGATGACAAATAAAAATGTTAACTTGTTTTTAGGAGGAGAATCCTTTTAATGGTAATTTTTAGATAACTGATTAAAAAAAAATTATAAATGTAAAAAATGTGGCGTCAATGTATGGTTCAAAATATGGATCTATTCATATTTTTACATTTAAAATAATTTTATACATTAGTTTTTAATTTAAATAATAATTTAATAATGACTAAGTTTTGAGAAAGTTGAATTTTTTTTTAAACAATTCTAATGATTTTTTTCAAAATTGAGGTTCGGGGACTATATTATTTCATAAATAATAAGGTATGTTAATTTTTCTAAAATTAATCAAATCTAAAGGTAGTTTACTTGTGATAAATTTTAGAAATTTACTTTTTTTAGTAAATGTCCTTAGCGATTGGGTTCAAAATGGGTGTCTGGGATTTTTTCACTATAAATAAGAACATAATTTTATTATTTTCAAATATAAATGAATTTATAAAAGATAACAAATAACTATTAAAAAATATATATTCACGCCAAGTGTTTATTGTGATTAACAAGATGATATCTCTTTTTTCCGAAGAAAACTTTCTTAAGGCTAGTTTACCGAAAAACTGTTTTTGATTTTTTTCCCCCCCCCCAAACTATAATACACTACATGAGAATATTTGTACGATTATTTAGAACAATTTATTTTACATTCTGCCCCTTTCCTCAGTTGAAAAAGTGATCACAAGCCCTTGAACAAATGTAAGATATTTATTTGGTTTTTGAACAAATGTGATTTATTCGGCCTTTGAACAAATGTGAGCTAATCCGTCCTTGTGCAAATGTGAGCTATTTGGCCCTTGAAAAAAATGTGAGCTATCTGGCCCTAGGATAAATAATTTTGAACTATTCAGCCCAAATATTTCCCTATGATACACTATTATAGTAGTCCTCCTTCACTAAAATTTGAATTTTTAATAACATGATGATAATAAAGCTATTTAAATCACTTTACATTCTACGGTGGAGTACCCAAAAAGTATAAATATAAAGCTATGCAAGTAGTACAATATAATAAATATAGAGACCTGAAATCTTTACAAGAAGGTTATATTTAAAATGATTTAAAATGGTGTTATCAATTTCAAATTTCTTTTGCAACGGCACTGATCTGTTGAAAATATATTCTGTTTCACTCCCTCGGGGTCAAGTAAAATATACTGTAAAAGGTAAAATTATGAAAGTTTTTTGTTCAGCGGACTAGATATAAAACTAAAAATACTCGTGTCAATATTATATGTTGTGTATATACAACCTATCCCATCCCCATGCAGTTATTTTTAAATGTCTCAAAGCAACACTTTTTTTCAGACAAAATAAAAAACACAATGAAAAAAAGGCAACGCCTTAAGGGAGAAGGTATATACAGTGACAGTTTTGTATCGGAAGCGGATAGCGTTGTTTCTCTCAAATATGTTTTAGAGAGGAGGTGGAGGTTAGCAAGAGTGGTGGGGGAATGGAGATGGGGGGGGGGAGGGAGGGATTGACCACCAGAACGAGAAAACAATAGTGGCATATCCCGTTCTATTATCGAGCCGATAACGCAAGGTGGAATGACCAAAAACTGAGCTAAGAGACCCTTACTTGGTTTGAGCCACGCTACACCACTCCACGCGCCATGGCTCAAATCCCTACATTACTCATTCACTCGTCTCACCCGAGATTTTCTCTCTTTTATTGGTACGAAAGAGGTGAAAAAAATAGTAGTAGAAATAAAAGTGGGAAAGAGAAAATCGTACCAAAAAAAAAACACCCAGAAGAATGAGATAGTAAAAGAGGATACATTTTTGCATCCATTCTCCACAATACCTCTGAAAAAGCAGCCCTTCTCCCCCTCCTCATTCATTTCTCCCGCAAATGAACGATCTATTCCGTACAGAGAGCACTGTAAGCCATATAGCCCCTACGCGGACACACAAAAAAAATGAACCGGAGGAAAGGCTGGGCTGTAAGAGCGGATAAAAACGATATGGCTATTGAGCCTGAAGGGATAGGAAAAGAGAAAAGCAAAAGAGAGAGGCGGAGAAGTTGTAGGCAGAGGTGGTGGTGGGTTGGGGGCTGTGTGGGGAAGGAGGGAGAGGGAGAATTTCGCAAATGGAACAGATTTTGAACGTCAAACTCAACCCCTTCAAGCTTTGCTCCCAGTCTTTCTATCTCTTTTCTCCGAACCTCCAAAATCCTTTATACTCACTTTTACTCCCCCCTTACCCCCACTTTTTTTTTTGTGTGTGTTATTTTCACCCACCGGACAAAATCACTCATTTTCTTCTACGCCTCCCTTGTCCCCCCCCACCCCTTTTCAAATCGTTATTCCTGACTGTTTCGCGTCATTTCCCTTGGCCTGACAGCAAGGTTCCTCCCGCGTCATAGATGAGGGTTTTGTTTGGAATTCGAACTGTAGGCAAAATAACTCAGAGCAAGGGAAAAGGGGAGTAGAATCGGAGGATAGAATCAGAAATAAATAAGATCTACCAAATGCAAACACTTACATTTATAAGGAAATAGAACCGATATTAATTAGAAACATTTTATAAATTACTTTAATAATTCAGAGTATATTAGTAATATGCTGAGACAATTTTGAAAAATAAAGATGACTATATGGAGTAAGTTTTTCTCGCTCGTATCTTTACCCGTCCCAGTTTCCTAATTTTTTAGCACCGCGTCCTACTACTCGTTCGAGCTATACGCTTGTGTACTAATTACACTAATGTGTTAGGGAATAGAAAGTTTGAATTTAGAGGAAACATACTCAAATTTGCGTGGAGGGAGAGGGGAAAACCATTTAGTAAAAACCACCCTCAATATACCTAACCAAGTTCAAATCCCAATCGCCCCGTTTTCTCCAGTCTAGTCTATTGCGGTACTAGCGGCTTAGATCATGCGGTCACCACACCGAAGTAGGCTATACTCATTGAATAGTTTAAAAGAAATGTTCCCGCATCTGCGTTGAAGAAGTGTAGGAAACATTTCAGGAAAAAAACTCTTTCAATACACATGGGCCGGTATTCAAACCCAGACCTCTCATCAGCAGTAAGACCTGACTATTTGAGCCTGACGTTCCGTTCACGTGCCCACCGAAACGGGTAAACTGACTAGGACTATATCATGAAATACATTTTTCAGACCCTCCTTGTGTATCAGTGGGGTTTGCGGCGAGACTTTATTCTTCACATGGTTTTGTGGTCACCGAAACATTGTCATGTGCTTAATCTTTAATTTCATCACTATAACTCAGACAAATTTTATTCAACCCCACTAGTGGACTTGTAGAAAAAAGGTGTAAGTAAATCTGGTTTAGTCTGGTTTACCGGTAACAGGGAGATAAAGGTTCGAATCCCAGCCCGTCTTCACATTTACGCATTTATTAGATTTGTTTATATTTTCGTACCCATGTTTTTTTAAATCCTTGATTTATTGTTTCAATATTGGTTGACAGGAACAGGTAGATCATCACGCCCATGCCATGTGTTTTGCTCCCAATCATCCCGAGCCAGATTCACACCCACCCACCCAACCACTTGGTCAAATTTGAGCTTTTTGGTGAATGAGATGACATTATTTGTCTACTAGAATGGACGGCATTGGCACAACTTTAATTCTTGTTTGAGAAGAGAATATTCATAGATGGTAGCGCTTGTAATAATGAGTTGAGTTCAGTACCCAGAGGGTGGAGTTGGGAAAAGGGATGGACTCAGAACCCACTTTAAAATATCCTTCAGCACGATTCATTTTTTTTTTTTGCACCACGTCGTCTTACTAATACCCACCGGGCTATACTCAAGCTTATAATTACGTTTAATGTCTTAGTGATGAGGCAGGTTGAATTGAGATAAAATGTACCTGCATTTGCGTTGAGAGAAAGAGAGTGGCAAACAATTGAGAGAAAACCACTCCCAATACACCCGGCCGGGATTCGAACTCCAATTTACCCGTCATCAACAGTCTAGTATATTGCGAGAGGGATGCCTTACAACCACCGAAATGGATGCAATTCCTACTGTCCAAAAAACCGATGCCCTCTTCCTTTCCTCTATCCCTCCAAAAACACCTGTATACTTTAAAGTTTCAAAAATCATAAACCAATCTCACCGTGATTGTTTGTTGATAATGCCATTGTTAAACTAGGTTAAAAAAGTTAACCCTTGACTAGAGGTTATGTCTAGTAAACTAGTTCAGATTGTATATAAAGTACTAGTATAAAATTCTACAAATATTTAAAGTGGCTAAATCAAAGAAAAAAATAATTATGCATGAATCAAAAGTAGGATTTCTTTTCCATAACTGCACTAATAGAACTTGAACAGTTCCAAATCGTATAATGGCAAATCATCTGTTAAATGTCATTTCAGAATAATTTAGTTAGAAAATTTCCTTCTGGGTTCAGTAAGGGTAGATAAACTAGTGGTTATATTTATCAGCTCGTTACCTGTATAAGGTCGGTTAGAACGTGATGTGTCACCATCATTGCTACTCTTCATAGTAATCACCCTCCGTTTACCTTGAAAGATTGCTGACTTAACTTCCTTGGTTCCACTATAGCGCAGTATATAGTATAGGGTAATAATACTCAGTTACGCTAGTCTCGTGTTGAGCCCGACTGCCGAGGACGGGAAGATTGAGATTCAAATCTCGGTAGGGTGAAGTGGGGGGTCATTTTTCTCCCCAAATGATTTTCCACTCTCCCTCCACACAAATGCGGGTTCACTTCCACTATAACTCAACCTTCTCAATTCCTAATACATTAACGTAATTAGTACTTAAGCGTATAACCCGAATGGGTAGTAAGACGCGGTGCTAAATAATAATAATAATATGTTATAGTAATCAAAAAAGATTAGACCTGCTTTGGTGGCTTCATGGTCTAACGCACTACTCTCGCAGTAGACTAGACTGACGATGACGGGGAGATCGAGGTTAAAATCTCGATCGGGTGTACTGAAGATGGTTTTTCCACAGTGGTCTTCCACTCTCCCTCCATGCAAATGTGGATACACTTGCTATAAATATAACCTTCATAAAATCATCAGTATAATTAGTATATAAGCGTATAGCCCGAACGCGTAGTAAGGCATTGTGCTAAAAAAAGAAAACAAGATTAGACTTGAACACCTCAAAGTAGACGAAGTGTACACAATATAAAATGTGACCTGCATCGGTAAGAACACAAACGAAATGTCAGGCTCGTCTAGTTTAGTTGGCCGGTGACAGGTAGGTTGGGGCTTTAATCCGGCTTGGTGTATTGAGGGAATTTTTTCCTAAATATCTACCCACAATATGCCGCCAGTATGGAAAAGTTTTCTTTAAAGCTGCCCGCCCACTAGAAGCAAGGAGCGGCAAGGAAAACATTTCCTTTTGTGAAAAATATGTATTAACAAATGGAAGCACGCCCACTAGAGGCAAAGCGCGGCAAGCCCTATTGCCAGAGAAGTCTCGGGACTTCTGGAAAAGTGATGCCTTGCCGCGCCTTGCCACGTCTAGTGGGCGGACACCCGCTGCGCTGCGCCTTGCCGTGCCATGCCGTGCCGTACCTTACTCCTAGTGGACGTCCGGCTTATTCCAGTAGGTTTATTATATACGGTTAGCTCGGACGAGTAATAAGATGCGATGAAAGAAACACAACCGAAAAAAGGAAATTCACTATCAGAATTTTTGTGCTTTTAGGCGTGTGTGTGTCTTGTTTAGTATCTCTGATATTTTTTCTAAGATTCTAATTCAACGTCCTTTCAATAAGTTGTTGAATTCATTGGGTTGTAAAAGGTTTGAGGGAATTCAAGTTTAAAAAATGATTTTGTCTATTTATACAAAATTCATTTTCATCTTAAAAATACATAATAAACTGGAAGAAAAAATGTATAATAATGGTCATTCGTAATCCAGGTACCAAAACCTTGGAAACCAGTTAGACGCAAAACTAATATTTATTTTATTGATTAAAAGTATTTATTACTCCCCATGAAAATACAAAACTATAACCGTTGAATGTATAGTCATATATTTAATGCTCCCACTATTTGGGGTGCTTATAATTAATATTATTATTTCGAGAAAGTTTGGTTCTGTTAATAAGATAATTTTGTGCCTGTAATTGACATGAAAAGTCTATAGTTAAAATACATATAAAATGAAAACAGAGACGAAGTGCATTTTAAGAAATATGAACTTGATAAACAAAATTACAATTACTTAATTTTCTAGTTATATCTCTTAAGATACATTAAGAACAAGTGTCAGAATTCGTATCATGCCAGATGCAAAGAAAAAGGAAAGCAAGCATCCGAGTTAGGTTGCCCACCTTTTGTTTGTCCGCTTGTAGGTTGGTAAGCCTGGCTGCTGCCACTCACAACCCCTTCATGTGTACAACGAACATAGAGAAGACACAGTGTAACTTGCCTTGCTAGCTCTCTATCCACTTGCTTGAGAGAGTGAGCGAACGATGGAGAAAGGGAGCTAGTGGCAAAATAAATCGATACGAGACTTAGCAGCGTATCTGTCTAATTGTCAGTACCGAAACGCAAGCAAGAACTCGACGGGTAGAGAGATGGAGCCATAGGAGCTTAATCACTCCTCCTCCCCCCCCCAACTCCCTTTGCCCCTCCATCGCCAAGCACCCCCTTCCCCCTATTTCTACCTCACCTCTCTTTTCCAACTAGCCTTCCACCCTCCCAATAATCAATAATTATACTCAAATAAAGACGAATAAGGAGGGACGGATGGATGGGTTTAGGGAAATGTGAGATAGAGACAATTGTATATAGACGTCTACATAGAAGGGAAGAGAAGCACGGTGTAAGGAGATGGGGGTGTGGGGGATGACGAAGGCAGACGCAACGAAACACTTCCAGCTCCAACTGAGCGATGGCTAGTTTACTCGAAGGCCGTTAATAAACCCGATATCTCATCTATACAAGAAAACACAACAAATTGAGCTAACATGCACAGTGGACCATTTTACTGTTGGGTTTATTTTACGGTCTCAGTTTCTTAGAATTACATCGACATATTATAACCTTATTGTATTTTTTGTTTTTTAAAGGTCATCTAACCATTAGTTCAAGTCAAAAATTGCTTAAAATAGATTTGATAATCAATGCCAAAAATGTAATTTAAAGCAAGATTTATTTTAGTTTTTTTAGACATTTACTGTAAATACCTAATCTAAATTATAACTATACCATAAATTCTATATTGTAAAGTAGCTATTAATAGTAGTTGTTGGACACTTACAAACTATCCATAGAAATGACATAACCATGTCCCTGTGTCTAAATAGTTAGTCTTTTGATTGTTTGGCCATAGATCTAAGGAACCCTGGTTCGATTCTGAGTTGTGTTGATTAATGTATTCATAATTTGTAAAAAGTTAGTTCTGCTCTCCCACTAGTAACTTATAGGCTACATACATATCCTCATGTGTTTTTAGATTTGGCTATAATATTATCAATATTTCTAAGCTAATTTAGTTTGTTTTTCATGTTATCATTAGTCTATGGTTTATATCCACTCTAAATATTTTAAAGAGGATACACTTATATTTAAACTTGGGTTACCAGCACAGCTTGGTCGAGCTAGGAAAAGCAAGTTACTTTGTTCTGAACTTCTCTATGTTTCCGTCGCTTCAATCTGATCGGATAAAACTGAAGGAATGAAACAATTTGAATGCTTGACTTTGAAGAGAGGAAGAAAATAATCAAACCAATTGAGCGATACTCTATCTAGACCACGAAAGTGTAAATCTTGAGGATGTAGAGTAAATAAACTACCGTATATGATTTTTACTAGTTAAAAGAAAAATATATTTTATTTATCATAAAAAATTATACCAAGATATCCGTTTTGAATTTACTCTTAAAGTCCATTTTCAAAATATTTAAAATACTTGGCATAAGTAAACTACCATTAGATTAATTAATTTATATATATATATATTTATTATCATGTAGAATTGTCTCTAAATACTCATTTTGAACCAAATTATAGTTATTTTCAAAAAGTTTAAGTTTTTTTAAAAAAAAATCAGTCATTTGTAAACTACTATTATATATATATTTTTTTAAAATAAAAACAAATAGTATATGTAATTATTTATAGTGAAAATCTTAACAAAGACCCATTTTGAAACAAATCGCTAGTGCCATTTCTTAAAATACTACATTTAAAAAAAATCAATTAGTAAACTAACCTAAAACGAAATTCATCCAAAAAAGAAGTTTTCAATTTTGTTTGACGTGTCAAAAATTCCCCAGGTATATATTTTAAATTAAATTATTTAAGGCTTTTTAAAAATGTGTTGAATTTACTAAAATCACTCATCAGCTCATAGCGAGCGTTTACTCTAAAAACATGTATAAGGTGTTATTCTTTCCAGAAAAACACTCCCTAGAAATTAATTTAAAATAAAGTAGTTGAGGCCATTTTAAAAAAAATTGGAACTTCATAAAATCTCTAATCAGTATACAAACCTTAAATTGAAAGCTAGGGCAAAAAAAAAAGTCCCTACAACATCTAACTATAAAGTATGAAAAAGATCCATCATACCATTTCAAATCTATGGCCAAGGGCAGACAGAGAGACAGGGGGACAAATATAATGGTAAAATTCACTTATTCGGTTTCGGACACACATAAAACATAGAGATTCATCATAATCTCGAGGTCAAAAATTTTTCACTCTCTTTATATGAGAAAGTAAAAAAGAGTATAACAGAATAATAAAAAAATAAAAGTGATGCGAGTCATTGAAAACCTCACTAAAAAAAAACAACAGATAAATCCTTCAAATGTAGATTCTCGCGTGGGGACTCTCGAGGGTCCTAGTGTTTAAAGGGTCTCAATCGAGCCGACGCGACGAGTGACCGACCTTCAAAGGGGAGTGATCTCGACCGTCATGTTCTCACAGGTGGCTTGACTGGGAGGGGAGGAGAATCAAGTGCCCCAGTTACTCTGAGAGCGACTTTTTTTTTAAGAACAGTTGGTTGATCGTTGACCAACTGTTAACAATCAGCTGCCATGGCAAACTTGCAATCTAGTTCGTTTATCAGGTTGATCGCAACTACCAACGATTGTTTTATGACGGTAATTTACTCTTGTGGACATAAAATTAATAAGGTAGTTATAAGGTTTTTTAACCACGTCCTACTATCCATCCGGGATATCCTAATATTCATACAGTTGGGGTAGGGATGAGGAAGGTAGAAATTAGAGGAAATGTACCCGGATTTGCATGAAGAACGAGTGTGAAACAATTTTTAAAAGACACCTTCAATTCACTCAACCAGGAATCGAACCTCGACCTCACTGAAACAGACCATTTGACGTTTCCCTAAGATGCATTTAATAAACTACTTCATTGCACTCTGAACATAGTTCTAATTTCCTTATATCAGGAGAAAGCTAAACTGCTACTAGAGAACCGTTGTATGAGAAATATTTATAATCAAATATATTTTGTGATTTTGAGAATATAACAATTTTAATATATATTATCTTTGGGATATGTGATGGGCACTTTCTGAACCAATTATTGATCTAGTACAAACATAGAGTTTAATTTTCTTCATATGTTACTCTCAACAGTTCATAAATATTCATCATGAGCTTAGCGCATTAGATGAGAAAAATTTTAAACGAAGAGAAACAACTCTTATGAAATTCCAGGACAGCCCTGACAGATTTTCAACAACTGTTTATTTATTTATTTATTTATTTAGCACCGCGTCTTACTACCCGTTCGGGTTATACGCTTAAGTACTAATTACTCTAATGGATTAGGAATTTGGAAGGTTAAATTCAGAGGAAGTGAACCCGCATTTGCGTGGATGGAGAGTGGAAAACCATTTAGGAAAAACCACCCCCAGTTCACCCGACCGAGATTCGAACCTCGATCTCCCCGTCCTCGGCGGTTGATTCAACAACTGTTGATATCACCGTGTGAAGACAATTGAACTCTATGTTTGTACTCTGCGCCGCCCAGAAGGGGGTGGGGGCAAAAGGGTAAGTTTGCCCAAGCCCCCGCTCACCCAAACAATTTTATTTTAGAAAAGTTAATAGCATTTTTTTTTACTATTTTCTTAATCCCTGGTTTTTTAAGGTATTTTAAGTAAAATATGTTACAATATTAATCATTAAAAATGTATTTTTTCTCCAATCCTCCAACTGTATTTATAAGAAATACTATACCATTATCGTTGATGGCACACCTGATATATCACATATCGAGCAGTTAGCTTTTGTTCTCAGATATGTAATACAATGAAACGGAAAATGGGTGGTTTATGAAAGAGTAATCAAGTTGATAGACTTTGACAAGACGAAAGGAGCATATATTGCAGAAAAGATCGAGAAATTCTTATAAGAGTGTAACTTAGCGCTAGCACAGTGTAGAGGACAAGTTTATGATAACTTCTCTAACATGTCAGGTAAATTTCAAGGTGTAAAAGCAAGTATTTTTGGAAGGATTCCTCAAGACTATTTTTCATCATGCAGTGCGCACACGTTACATCTTTGTGGTTACACATGCTATGGAAACCAGTTTAGAGGTGAAAACCTATTTTGGCAATAGCCAATAGTCCCACGAGATGGAGGATTCTACAAAATACTGCTAATATCCCTCTTCACTCTATATCGAAAACTAGATGGAGTGCAAGAGTAGATGCTGTTGGTACTCTGACGAAATATCACAGAGTTGTTCTGGATTCTTTGATTAGGATTGAGGAGGAGCTTAACATGCCACCGAGAGCCAAGCAGATATATCGGGTCTAATTGAGTGGCTGCAATTATTTGAATTCATTCCTCTCACTACAATATAGCACAAAATCTTGCAGTGAATTGATGATAGGAATAGAGTCATTAAAAGTTCTTAACTAACAATGGAAGAGGGAACACAAAATGTGAAGATCCTAGAGGAGGAGATTCAATTTTTGGAAGAATCCTGGCCAGGTTTGCTTACATAATAAAAATAAGTCGCTTCAAACTTCGGAATCAAACCAGAGTTGAATGTCTTAAGAATTCATAAGAAATGAAAATTCCATGATGAGATAGGGGATGTTGACTACAAGTTTGACTCTCCAGAAACTATATTTAAAGTCCAGGTGGTCATTCCTACAATAGATCTGCTACTGTGCGAATTTCTTAACCTGGCTGATAGAATGGTAGAGTTATCAGTATTATTCTCGCTTCTTTTGAAGCCAACAGAGGATGTGGACAGCTCAGCTATAGACACTCATGCCGAAAATTTGAGGCAGCATATCCTCAGGACCTTCAAAAGGAGGATCTCATAGAATAAATTAGGATCTTTTACAAAATACGGACAGAATCGAACTTGTGTATTAGTGGAAATGTGGGCTCTTCCCTTGAAAGGCTCAATTGTTTGTTTTAAAAGGGTCCAGAAACAGTTTTTCTACAAATTTTCATTCATTTAAGACTCATAACAGAATTACCTGTGCCATTAGCATCGGGAGAGAACCCTTTAAGTAAGTTGTCTTTGATTAAAAAAACGTTCGCGTTCAGCCACCGGTGAGGATAGACTAAACCATTTGCTAAGTTTGAGTATTGAACATGATCTTGTCAAGGAAATAAGTTTTGAGGATATTATTGATGAATTCGCTGCAATGAAAGCTCGAAAAATTGTTCTTAAATGATACGAAAGTGAACATACTTAGTATTTTAATGAAATCACTAATGTAGCTTAACTATTTTTGAAGCAAACTTTTATATAATGTACACAGCTTAAGATTATCTTGATAAAAATAAATCGATCATATTCTAAACATTTTTCGCTGTATTTCACTGGTACCCATTCGAGTTATATGTGTAGACTATGTACTAACGACTAACTATGCTAATATGTTAGGGATAGGGAAGATAATTTAAAAGGAGGTGCACCCCCATTCACACAGAGAAAGAGTGGAAAGCCATTTATGAAAACCACCCTCTGTACATCCGAGTGAGATTCAAATTCCGAACTCATCATCGGCAGTCTAGTCCACTAGTCCACTGTAGCCTTAGACATTGATAAGAGGAAAATAAGCAAGTTAACGTTTATTATTTTTGTGAAAAGGGGGTCGTTACGTTGCCCCAGGCCCCCTGAACTCTCTGGGCGGCCCTGTATTGTACTGGAGGGAAATTTTATTAATTTTGGCCAAAAATATATTTTGCCATAAAGAGTGCAAAAACACTGTATTTTTCTCGCATCCCCTTCCATCCCACCTTAATCTACCTCCCTAGTTCTTAAGGTGGGGACACATTGGCGTCACGTCACGTGAGGTCACATGAGCTCACGTAAGCAATCAAAGTGTGAGTAGATTTATTTCTGTTGATCAGAGGGGTGTGCGTTCACACTGGCGTCACTACATACACATCACGTGAGGTCATGTCTCCTCATGTCTCGTCACGCCCTCACGCGCTCTCACAATATCTGCGGCAGCACATATTTCGTGAGCCGTGAGTCTGTTGAAGTGTCGTCAGTGGACAAGTCATTTAGTTTTCTTGGTTGTTAGAGTGTGTTAATTATGGAGGAAATGCTTATTGAAAAAGTGCGTAGCCGAGCTCCTTTATAAGATTATTTAAGAACTGAAATTCTTCCTTTGTCATTCTTAAATACATTTCATATCGACTTGGGTGTTCTTTAAGTTCCTTGACCAAATGATAAAACTCACCCTTCTCCTTCATTTTTCAAATTTATTTGATGCACCCACACCCTTTTCCTACGAGTCACTGTATTAGCCACTAATACTGGACAAGCATTTTCCAACTCTTCTTCAAACTCAGATGAACTGCTTGATCCACTTTTCTCTATGGTTAGTTCAAGAATGTAGAACTTTAGATAAGAAACGTACTACTGAAAACGAAACGAGAGCGCATGTTGAGTGACATGACGTGACTATAGTGTGAGTATGTACAGCACGTCACGTCATATCTCTACTGTATGAGGTCACATGAGCTCACGTGACGTGACGGCAATGTGTCCCCACCTTAACACTTTGGATATGTCATGTGTATATGTTGAGCGTAAAGCATCTAAATAATACGAAGTATCTAGACGTTTGACACTGAAAAGAGAAGCCAGATATATGGTGGTTAAATGTCCCAAAGGTTGCTTCTCCATTCTCTCTCCAAGTAAATGTCATTACACTTCCTATTAAGAGCTCTCACACCCATCTCCCATTTATTTATAAATATGCATCATAGCTTAATTGTCCACGATCAAAATAAATAAGTTCACCTTGAATTCTCCCTCTCACCTGGACTGGTTTCCTGGTGACGGGGTGGTCGAGGTTAAAATCCTGGCTGGGTAACTTTTATAAAATGTTTCCACTCTACCCTTTCATCCAACTGGGGATACAGTTCCTATATATTTTATCTAACTCATTCCTACACGATTAGTTTTGTTAAAATGCGTATAGCCTGGAAGGATATAAATAAACTGTGAAAAGAATATGAACATGTTCTACCCCGCCGTCCCCCACTCCCAAGTGAGGCAAGCAAAAACCCATTTGCAACAGTACACTGTACAAATGATGATAAGGATTATATGAATAAACATAGAACAAATAACAAATGTAATTTTTAAATTATATGTTTCTACTTGCTATTGAATGTTACACTTTAATTCATGATTCAGGGCTGGTTTCTAAGGGTTTTTAGATTCCTAATACCAACGACACAAACAAATAAAATTCTATCTTACAAAAACAATTAATTTACATCTGAAGCAGGGTCGGTAGTGAAATACATAAGTTTAATGTATGTTCTCATTTGCTACCGATATAATTATCATTGATTTATTTTAATAACGCACATTTTTATGTCTTTAACTGACTTCATTTTTATTCGGATTCCCTTCTGGCTCCCTTTTTTTTATTCCACTTCAAACCATTCATTTTGGGCTACGATTTTTATGAACGATTAAGAAAAAATTGACTCAAGTAAATTAAGAAAAGTGATATTTCCAATTAATTTCAAGCGTAAGTATGGAGTGTAACTATTTTCTAAAAAGAAGCAAATTTAAAATTAAGTGGGTGGTGTACTATATCGAGGTGTTGGTCTCCCGCTTTGTACAATGATTTATTATAAAAAAAAATGTGACGGGGGTTGGGTGGTTAAGGGCCAGTTTCAAGAAAGATCGATTACAGATAATCAATAACCATTTATCTGGCAAATATAAACCAACGATCAGTGGTAAGGGAAAAATGAAATTGTACGAAAGGGCGTGTTAGAGAAATATGACTTTAGAGAGGAATGAGTGAAAAGGGAAAAAGTATTGCTGGTGTGTGTGCAAAAGAAAGAGAGAGATAAAGATTATTGGATAGCCAAAAGAGAGAGAAGATGGTCACCCCAGTATTAGTATTTGGATATAGACGAAATATTAATATTATGGAGTCTCTTAGTAACAGATGAATTTCCTGACCAATGAGGTTAAAGAAGAGCAGCAGAGCTATGGATAAAGTGAAATGTTTTGGATCACATTGATAGTTAGTTGCATAGGGTGATGTGAGTGTGTCCATTCGGAATATATAAAAACCAAGCTAAGAAAATACTTTATTACTTTCACTATCCACAACTATCAGATGAGATTTGGGAAAGTATATATTTCTGTTAGTTTCACGTTCTGGTGGTAGCTATCATACCTAAGGAGATATGAACGGTATGGGAAGGAGAGGGAGCTTAAGGAGCTGAAACATTAGCTTCTAGGTAGGATAGGAAGCCTCTTTATGGAGAATAGAAGGCTCAAACCCTGGCCGAATATTATGATTTTTTTTTACTAAATGGTTTCCTAATCTCCCCTCACGTAAATAGGTTTACAAATATGTTTACTCTAAATTTTATCTTTTTATCCATAGCCCATCAGTATAGTTAAACATTGATAGCCCCGATGAATTAAAAGAAGTGGTGGAAAAAAAATCTAGATATATGTATAATGGTTAGTAGACGCTATTTTATAAAATCAAACCGTAAAAATATTGTAAGGTCTCATGTTTTATTCTTATTGAAATTCTCTAAACTTTCCACACTAGATTAAATTGAATATTTTGTAAGCTCATTAAAATTAAAGACGGGTCAAATTATTTTTAGTAAAAGTAATTAGTTTATGTGTTTAAAGTGGTTAGTTCTATGGGTTTTTGATTAATCTTTGGATTAATAAAAACAAAACATCTAGGTCAGAACAATTACAATAAAATTATTGTTCATGAGATTTGGCACAAACTCATCTTTAAATATTTATTGGAGGGGACCGTTAGGTAAAATTTACTTAGGATAAAATGCTTCATAATGTTCGTGAATATATAATGTGTCCCCATTAGGCAAATTTAATTATTTTATCTTCTTGTTGTAGAACTAAACAGATAGAGAAATAAACTTTCTCTTAGGAGCAGTAACTTATATGGTCGCCCTATGTAAAATAGGTTTTTGACATCATCATACAGATTTTTACTTAGCCTGCTTTTTTGTACAGTATTCACTTGCAATATGAGTTTCACACTTAAACAAGAAATAAACACATTGATAAATAGGAAAGGAGAGGATAAAAAATGGCACTTGATTCGATTTAAAAATGGAAATACAAAATCCATTATCTATTCTTCCCGCCTTTATAATCTTAATTTCGTATTATAGTATCTCTATCTCTTTCGTTTTCCCTTGTGAAACGCTCCCAAGCCGATACTATATCGAGAGTGTTGCACAGCGTACGGCCAATAATGGCACTTAAGGGAGACTGATTACAATTAAGAGGATTGGCCTCCAAACAAAATGTTGGAGGATATATTTTTTTCTGTCTAATGGTGGTCTCGTGTCATGTGACGTCATCCATCGTTCGAGTGGACGTCTATACGCCACCACGACAGCTAAACGCACCCAACCTGCACGTTTCTCCTAAATAGGGCTCAAACTGCTCATACACGTACAAAAGGATTTATAAAAGAGATCAAGAAAGGGTTCTCTCAAAATAATTCATCCTCTTTGGGTAGGTTATAAAGCTGGTTTTAAAAACAAACATAATAAGGAAATTTAATAATCATTTGGCTAAAACACTGCAAGTAAAATAAAATTGACATAAGCTATGTTTCGGGAATTAGCTCATTGTATGTCACTTTCAGTTATTTATATTATTAACTTGCTAGAGGTGGGCGTAATCAATTTCTCTCGAACCAGAATATAAATTTCACCCGTTTTTTTTCTCAATTAGAATTTTAGAAAACACAATAATTCTAAAGCTGGATGCCCACTTGAAGAAAGATTTATGGCATCGAATGACTTTTTTTTTTCCTCCTGGAGGCAATGCAAATTTTAATGTGGTGCGTGCAACATGTCTGACAGAGAGTCTGAGGATGAAGTGTTTCTGTTAGCTCTTTGGGCCCAGGACACAGACAAATAAGAAACAGACTCTCAACCTTACGGGGGTTTCACTGAGCTCCTTTTGCCAGCTTGAGTCCTTCAACACTGGGCTTCGCTAGTGTCGCTGCTGGGTGATGATAGGACTAACCGCATCGATCCTAGTGGTGAAGGACTCAAGCTGCCAAAAGGAGTGCAACCATTTTAACCTGGAGGTTGAGTGTCCGGGTATATTATTTGTCTGTAGCCGAGGAGGAGGAGGAAACGCGAGAGGTAAGAACGTTGCTCAATGAGATCAACACAAAAGATCTGCGCTTGGTGAGCAGCACAACTTTTTCTAAGACCTCTAGAGAGACATAAAGAAATTTATAAGTTCATTTAAAATGACTCAAGAAAATTTTTATGAACTCTTAACTCAGATTAAAACCCTCACCGATAGCCAAGACACCAAATTCCATGAAGCCATTACACTGAACGAGCTATCCGAGACCTATCGAAGCTGTACGGAATGTTCTGAATCAAATCTACCGCCCCTTGTTCCTTCACTATTCCGCCCACTAGAGACAAGGCGTGGTAAAGCACTACGTTTACAGAAGTACCAAGATTTCTCTGGCAATGGTGCTTGCCGCACCTTGCTATTAGTGGGCGTGCTTCCATTTGTTCATACATATTTTTCACAAGAGGAAAATATTTCCGTGTCATGCCTTGCCCTTAGTGGGCTTCGACCTTTTAAAGAGGTTAACTTCCATACATTGGACATTGAAATGGCTTC